>VXBH01007437.1:902600-931817 GCA_013400035.1 Rynchops niger
GAGGGAGCCCTGTCTGTGTGCTTTGAGCCCGGGTTACGGCTGGCGGGTTAAAAACACCCGTCTGCAGAAGGCCCAGGCTCATGGAAAGTTTGGGTTCTGTCAGCAACTTCCCTGTGTTTCATCCCTCTACCGAGGGTCCCTCAATAACCAGCCCGCCCCCCGAGGGCTGAGTGACAGGAACCCCGGAGGCTCTTGGCAGTTTAAGAAGTCTGTAATAATGCTGGTATGAAAATTCGGTCATAAGGTTGTGACTGAGGAGAAACCTGACTTACAGTTGCTGAGGAAGCAAGCTGAAATTTAGGATGCCGTTCCTGTGTTGTTTTGGTTGCTTGCTTTCTCCTCTCTCTGAAGAGAGCAAAATGGAGGAGTCGTGGCTATTTTTGCCACCTTTGTTAGTGTAGGAAACATTTCTTAAGCTCTCTGAAGTTGCAGCGGCTGCACAGGTTCATTAACATTACACTTTGCCTATCTTAATTAGCTCTTTTAAGAGCAGGAACGTATCATACCAGGAAGATTGCTGTGATGTGCTGCAGATATTAATTTGTTTAATCCTAGTTTGGCTGTGTGTACATGATTTGTGCGGTCCATAGCCTAATAATCTTGGCCATACATGGGCGGTCAGAGGGATCCTGGCCTCATTAGTGCCTTTGTGGGAGCGGAACGTGTGGCGGTAACACCTGTACGATCGTCAGTCGTATTCAGCACCGTAGGAAAGGGGGCTCAATATTCTGGTGTTTCTGCATCTGGCCCCGGCCAAGGAAGAGCCATACACTGCGAGTCATAAAAATGAATTTTCTAAACTGTTTAATAATCTCATAAAATCCAAATGATGTTGTGGCAAGGGTTTTAATTAGTTCTCGTTCTAATTTGTCTGTTTTTCCTGACTCTGATACTACTTAGCGTTGGAAATTACCTTGATTCTGATGATGCTGATGCCTCATAATGCCTCTTGCACAAAGCCAAAATATTACATTATATATTGAGTTGTTACACAAGCTACCTGGACAAAGGACCTCCTTGCAGACAAAGACATAGATTATGGTAGCCTTTGCAGGAATTAATAATTGTATTTTCTTCTCCCTAATGGATACAAGTTATCTGTGTTACTCAAGTTAGAGCAGTATTTAGTGTTACTGTTACTCGGGTCAGAGCAGTAGACACTCACATAGGCCAAGGATGCAGATATATTTGCCCTCTCGGCAGTGGGTTGTTCATAACGTTATCTCAGAGTTCACTGTGAATTTCTGAAGCTCTTTTTATCCATGTTATCTGTAGGGTAGCTTGGCAGGAATTGAGAATTTGGCTTCAACATCTAAATCGGTAATGCTATGTTAATGGCAGGTTTTTCTGATGAACCTTTTAGATATAGCGTTTCATGACCATGCTGTTGCTTTTTTGATGATGCCATAAATAAGAACTAAACGGCACATCCACTCAGAGAAAATTCTCTGAGCCACCGTCAACCCTCCAAGAAGCAAATATAAGAAAATGAGACATTTTTTTTTCCACTTACAGTAGAGTTGAATTAGTATCAAACATCAGTATAAAAAATCCCTTATTGCAATTGTTCTCCTGTTAAACTCTCATTAAATTTTTAATCTTCTTCTGTCCCATGGGGTTGGATCCAACCATTCCATCACCATGACAAGCATTTATTCCAGTGGGGGTTGCGTAAACTGTCTGCCATATCTTCTTGCTTGCTGCTTACTTTTTCTGACTCCTTCGTGTTGTTTGAAAAATCTGCGTATCCATTACCATATTTTTCAGTGTGTATCATGTCTCACTACTGTTTTTCAATAAGAATCTGAGAGAGAATGTTGTTTCTTAATGAGCTCAAGAAGCAGGCAAGTTCCTATTCATTTTAACAGTCTCAATATTTACATTTTTTTAGCACGTATACATGCACATGTACATCCTGTCTCTAACGTTTTAAGGTTTTCCGATGGTCGTCTTTCTTGCTTCCACATGGTTACCTGATGCCACACAGTATTTGCCTTGAACTAGAAGAAAATAGGGAGTCTTTTGGTTAAGTGACCTCCTGTAATCTGGAGTTTTGGATGTGGCTCTAGCCTATGTTACGCACATTGGCGTGACTCTGAGCGAGCCACTGCAATTGCAGCTTGGGTTTGCTGAGGTATCTGCAACCGAACATCGGTTTATCCCCCATGTTGAGGATGGCCTACATGCTGAATGTAAATTCTGAGTACAAAAGTAATGTTGTTATTGGATTAATTTTTTAAAAAAATGGCTAAAATTTTTCTTTTTTTAGAAAATTAGTATTGTTAAGAAGATGTCAATATATTTGTGTTAATTAAAAACAATATTTTATCGCATTATTGTCAGACAGCTGTTAGTTTGAGTAAAAGAATAAAAAAGAAACAGCTCTAGGGGTCTGGGCAGAATATTTTTTTCTCAGTCGAGGCTCTTAACGTGTTCCATTTCCACAAGAGAAAACCCTTCAATTATAAGATCCTTAAGTTACCCTGGAAATTTCGTAAGTAAAATGATTAATTACTTTAACCAATCAGTTTTACCGATAATCACAGTTCTTTATTTAAACTGAAAAATCAAAAGGGATGTTATGAATTAAACATAAAGGGAAAAAAAAAAAGCTTTTAGTTTAATAAATGCAAAGTCAGCATTGAAATATTTCTTCAAATAGACAAATCCTGTTAAAATTACACCTCTGATCATATTAACTATTAATTATGGAATTATTTTCTGTTAATACAGTTGGAACATAGGCCTTAGCACAGTGTAAGCAAAGTTTCTGTTCAAATAGCCCATTGCTACGCATTCCTGAATATTTTTTATTCAGTTCAGTTGACCCTAACAACCAGAAACACATTGCACGTGGAAATAGAAAACCAGCACTGAAAAAGCAGAAAAGGGTTCTTGTGGTTACGCATACTTGGCATGTACTCAGTGACCTGTTGGTTTTTTTCATACTGTATGAAACAGTAGCGGGAAAGACTTAATCTTCCTGGGAGAACCTCGACCTTAAAGTGGGAGGTGTAAGCCGCATCTACTGAAGCACGTAGCATTTTCTATAGCTCTCAAAGCAGTGCCTTTTTCAGAGTTTGCGTGCTGGAGCAGGCTTCTGCAAGCAGGCAAAAGAATGCCTGCATTGGCTTTTGTTAGCTGGCTACTGTTCAGGTCTATCAAGACCTTTGTGTTATGAGCACAGCCATAGATAACCAAGTAATTTTAGTGTGAAAGCCCAAGGGGCTTGTGGTGTTGGATGACAAATAGGCGTCCTGTTTCAGAAGTGCTGTTTAGTACTTAGGTGCCTAAATTCTTCTGCAGGCCTTTAGCACTGAATTCAGGTAGCCTGATAACATTTGAGTGAAGTATTCTAGACACTGGAAGAAAATAAATAAAGAAAGCTTTCCAATGTTCTGACTATCAAAATTTGGTGCTATCCACTGTTTTATCTGACATATCTGAGTAATTAATCTGGTACAGGGTGTATTTGGTATCGTTACTACTAGTGGAGCAGGAATCTGCGTGGCCAGACAGAACAAAACAATGTGCTTCTCAGCACTGAAATTTGCACTGCTCTTACTGGAATAGAGGTGTAAGAAACATCAGCTCACGTCTGAGAGGTGGATACCTGTTAACAATTAGTGATACACAGAAAAAAAAATAGTTTCAACTGTATATAGAGGTGCTGCACAGGGGGTAATTTGAAGAAATGTCCTAGGTTAGGGGAAATAGCCTTCATAACTCCCATCATGTTTATGCCTCTTGGATTGAACACATAGGGCTCTTGTTTTGGTGGATAACAGAAAGAAAAGTCGCAATTAGCAATGGTAGATGGCATTGCCATTCTGCTGCAGTGGTGTCTTGCTTGTAAAGCATTCTGAATGTCTTGTTAAAGCAGTTAGGTTTTAGCTGAGAGGCATCTCACTTGTGGCATGGGCATTTGTCATCCTGTAGCTGTGATGGACAGATAATGTTTTTGCTGTTATTTAAAATTTTCATCTACAGCACAATTGTGTCAGTTGATGGGATTTCTTTCTGGAACTGTGGGCTCTTAGGATTTTTTCTTTTAGTAAGAATTGATTATTCTTCTAGCTTTTCCTAGAAGGAGATATTCATATTTAAAACATTTTTTGCTAGAATTGATAGCTCCTCTAAGGAATACTTTGGTTTTCTGTTTTTGTATTGACTCAGCCCCTGAGGATAACACATCTGTTTGGAACTACAGCTTGAGTGGGTTTGTAGGCTCAATTTAAAGGTCAGATTTGAGTGATGGGGCATGAAAATGAAGAGACTGGCAAAAAAAAAAAACTGTCTGAAAGCTATTAAACTTCTTGCAGTGATGATCGCTGCAGTCCCTAAAAGAGAAAGAAAACTATCTTCATTACCGAACAAAAAAAAAAAAAAAAAAAGGCAAAAAAACCCCCAACCCCAATACAAAAAACCAACCCCACACCTGTATTCCGTGAATTGTGCACTATTTTTCATCTTTCTATTACTTTTTCCATTCTGGGAACATATGTTAATAGAACATGCTATTGATTTCTTAATTGTTTGCGTAGTTGCCATACCTAGCAGTCCTCATTTTTTTTCCCCAGTCCCTAGCTTACAGAATACATTTGGTCATTCGGTGCTCCCTCTTCTTTCTATTCTAGTTTGAGAAATACTTAGTGCATGCTAGGGAAGAAAGAAGTGCTTGGTGAGTTAGTATCCCTCTTGCTCCGAAGGGAAAGAAGAGTATTACTTTGCAAGGAAGTGGTCCGCAGACACATTTTTTTCATGGGAGCTCTTTTAGTCCTTGCCCTGCTCGGCCCTCAGTTTGCCTGTGACCTTGAGTCAAATCACCTTTCCATTTTTTTGCCAGCATGAGTCCCTTTCTGTCACAGAGCTGCAGTAGACTTGAGGTTGGAAGGCTTGCAAGACTCCTTCCAGATGTCTGAAGAAGACCCTTATCTGCCTCTTCTTCCTGATGAGGCAATCCGTACCAGCCATGCACAACAGTATTCCCATGTGTCCTGTCTTCGCATGTTCTCCAAGGATGTGGTGTGGTAACCTGAGCCTTGGCTCACTGTGGCGTGGTTCATGTTAGCTTCAGCCAGCCGAGCTCTGCTGATACTCCTCTGATCCATCTAGGATACCTGCCGTGAGCCCTTACTCTCGCATCAGTGCCTTGAGCATCGCCTCGTCTAGACCAAGGCTTTTGCGAGTGCCAGTTCTGCCTAGAGAGATGCTTGCAAAGCAATAGGTATGCATATTACAACATCTATATTTAATTCACAGTGAAAGCTGATGAATGTGATGTTTTTGAAAAAGGAAGTATGAAGCTTAATGCTTCTGTGTGATCTCTCTTTGCTGAGCTCTTGTTTTAAGGTTTTTTACTGGTGCTCCAAAACTTTGCGTTATATTTAATTAAAAAAACCACTCCTAATGATTTGATCAAGATTTTTGTCACTCGGGCCTGGGTGGTGCTGCTAAAACCAGAATGAGATACTAGACAGCATAGTCTTTACATTTCTGTTTTGTCTTCTAACACGTACTTTTTGTTGATGGAGGAAAGATAAGAGATGAAAGATCTAAAGGCTTGTATGCTAACATTTGAATTTAAAGAGCCTGCATCCTGAGCATAGTCTGAAACTACACTCTGAGACACAGGTTTGTATGTTTTATGCATTAACACACCATCTGCTTTTCATGGAAGAAAAGGGTACAGGAGGCTTTTCTGTAGCAATCATCTTTTTAAACAAAACAAAACATGCTTTATATTGGCATAGTCCTTTGAGAAAAGACTCAGAATTAATTGCATAAAGCACCTTAGACAATTACTGCTTCAGAATTTTTAGAAGACTTGGAACCTTATTTGGTGCAAACCATGAAAAAAATTACTGGAATAAATGGAACTGTGTGGAGACCCATTGTTAAGGTCAACCAATATTTTCCTTTCTACCTCTTCCACAGAATAGGAAAAAGGGTCGATTTGTTGGTTTTTTACTGCTGAAAAAAACATGCCCTAGGAAGTTTTTTGGGAAAAAAAAAAAAAAGTAGAAAATAAAAGTATCGTAGAATTATAGAGTGGTTAGAGTTAGAAGGGACCTTAAAGATGATCTAGTTCCAAGCCCCCTGCCATGGGCAGGGACACCTCCCACTAGACCAGGCTGCTCAAAGCCCCATCCAGCCTGGTCTTGAACACCTCCAGGGATGGGGCATCCACGGCTTCTCTGGGCAACCTGGTTCAGTTTTTCACCACCCTCACAGTAAAGAATTTCTTCTTAATATCTAATCTAAATCTGCCCTCTTTCAGTTTTAAAATGGTTACCCCTCATCATTACACTCCCTGATAAGAAGTCCCTCCCCATCTTTCCTGTAGAGCCCCCTTTACATATTGGAAGGGGCTATAAGGTCTCTCCGGAGACTTCTCTTCTCCAGGGTGAACAAGCCCAGCTCTCTCAGCCTGTCTTCATAGCAGAGGTGTTCCATCCTGCTGATCATCTTCGTGTCCCTTCTCTGGACCCACTCCAACACGTCCAAATCCTTCTTATGTTGGTGGCCCCAGAGCTGGATGCAGTACTCCAGGTGGGGTCTCACCAGAGCAGAGTAGAGGGGCAGAATTGCCTCCCTTGACCCACTGGCCATGCTTCTTTTGATGCAGCCCAGCATGCGGTTGGCTTTCTGGGCTGTGAGTGTATATTGCTGGCTCATGTTGAGCTTCTTATCAACCAACACTCCCAATTTAGTATACAAATAACCCTGTTCAGTGTACAAATCTGTTTCCCTGAAAGTATTCTACCTGTAAACTGTCGGATGCTGAATTTCCAAAGGATCTTTTGAAAAGCCCAATAGGAGTAGATATGACTCCGTGTGCCAGATAAGAATAGCAGAGGAACTGTAATGTTGTTTTTGAATACCAGAATTGGTAAGTTCCCAATTCCCGTGTCAGTATATGTGAATAGCACTGTATACGTGACATTAAGTATTTCATTAGCAGCAAAATATCAGTTGTAGCTTATGTTTCCTGGAAGTTTTGGTTTCAGTTTAGAGTTTGTTGTAACTTGCACAAGGTGATCGTTGTTCTAGTTTCCAAAGGTAACAGGGACAGTGACAGACAGACTGTCATAGTAGGGGAGCAGTAGGCAACCGCATTTATCATGGTTTTATGTATAGAGATGAAAAAAAATGTAGAAGTAAGCTGCTGTGAAAAGGAGACATGAGAAGCTTATGTATCAAAAAAGGGAATGGTCAATAAAGGCTTTTCTTAGGATGTTGTGACAACTGGCTAAGTGTTGTGAAATGTGGACAGACAAAGAAGAACTAAATAGGGATTCATTGGTAATTGGAACTGTTGATAAGGAACTGTCATTAAAGTCCAGAGTCCAATCTGATAGTAGAGGAAGCTATTCATATAGTGCATCACACTCAGTTCATTAGCAAACAAAACACTGATCCAGGGAACTGCTAAGAGGATGGACGTGTTTGCTCACAGTCAAAAAAAAAAAAAAGAAAAAAAAAAAAGAGGGTTGCATAAAGGTAATGGAGATAACAGTGCACTGTGTGTAGCATAAAAAACAAATGTACTTTTATACACATAGCAGAAAGGGAAAAAAGTCCAGCATCCAACAGAACATGCAGCAAGCGAGTTGGTTTTTGTCAGACAAAATACAGGGGAAAAAAGAGCACTTTAAAACGTTAAATTATATATGAAGATTTTGCATGAGATTATAGCAGTATGCCGGGCTACAAAATGCCAAGATTAAAATCATGGTGCTGTAACCTCAATTTGACTTCAGTGGAGCTGTGGTAGTTTACACAGTCTGTAGTCTGACATTTTACATGGTGGCCTGAAACCTATTCCAGAATCTCAAAACAGCTTTGTAGGAACGCACATTTACCACTCTTATTCTCATGTCCCACATAAAAGCATACCTTTCATGGAGCTGTAAAACTTAATGCTAAGTGAAGATTTGCCACTACCCCCTCCCGCCTCTTTTGCATCACCTCTGCACTATAAATATTTAAAAGCTTAGTGACTGGGAGGATGTAAGAATAGGAATAATTAACAGTGTTCTTATAAGGGAAGATGGAAGAGAAGCACAGAACATATTTTAAAAGATCAGTTTCTATTAAAAATCAAGAAAATTATACAGTACATTGCTAGGTAAACAAAAATGCAATGAAATACTCATGATGCCTTGTTAGCAAGAAATTTATCCACAAATTCAGGAATACAGTCATCAAATAAAGCATATAGCCCTCAGTTTCATCAAAACTTTGTGCAGTTATTTCAGATCATGAGAATGGTGGCTCTGTCCACATAGATTTCTATCAAAAGAAGTAATTGTGATCTAGCTATATAAAAAATCTACTCTTATTTAATGTTTGTTGGCAATCAAATCCATAAGTTCCAGGAAGACTCTAAAGCTTAGTGTTACCAAATGTGGGGTTTCAGGCTTTATTTTGCATTCTCATGAAGAGATTTTTTAACCTAGTCATTATTTAATATGATTATTTAATATTTATTATTATTTAATATTATTATTTATACCAGTGTGTGCAATCTAAATATCAAATACAGAAATGCATTTATATATGGAATGTATAGCATGAAAGTATGCATTTAATTTTTTTTTTTTTTTTTTTTTTTTTTTTTTTTTTTGCTGACAAGCAATAACTGAGTCAGGAAGGAAGCTTGGTGTTGAAAAAGAACTTTGCACAAAGGTGTGATTTTGTGAACATGATCCTAATCTGATGAATTTAAATCTTTTGATCTGGTAAAATGCCTGTAAGCAGTAATTTATCTGATCAAAACCTAAAATTCATTTAAGTACCTCTTTCACATCGGTACCTTTGGTGAGACTTGAGATTCATCTGATGATGTGAACTAGCACGTCCACACTATGCTTTCCAAACATACTGGCAGAAAAGAGCTGGATTAGGCTGTAAGGCACTGCTCCTTTCCCCCCTCACATGCCCATCAGTAGCTGGTCTGCAGCAAAGAGCCTGGAAGCCTTCCTGGCTCCTGGATCTCTGCCCTTGTACCATTTGTGTCCTGGCCTCGCCTTGGCTGACCACCAGTTCTCCGACTCCCATAGACAGTAATTCATTGAAAAGGAAAGAGGTCCTGGTGTCAAAGACTGGGAGATTGGCTTCAGGGTGGGCCATGGTGTGCGGCTGCCCGGCTATCTCTGTGGAGGTGGTGGTGGTGGTGGGCATGCAGAGGGACAACCACAGGAAGACGTGTACCAGAGCTCTGTTTCTCTCTCATCCAAACCTGCACATCTGATACTAAAGACCCTGTGATGTGATGGAGAACATTTGGGTTCCTGACAGGTCGCTACGTGCAATGAGGTACAGAAACCCAAATTCCTAATGATTTTCTACTTGGCTTTGGCTGAACAGAAGTGAAGGCTATCTTATTATTTTTTTTACATAGGTATTTCCAAATCATCTAATATTTGTGTGGGTTAACACTGGGAGGGCAGAGTTTAGTCATTCTAAATTCTGTTCAGCTTCTCTAAGTTATTTATAGTTATGTCTTGGGTCAGATGGCTGCATATTAGGTGGCTGGTCCAATCAGGAGGGGCAGGATTCTTATTATTAAACATTAAATTATCAGAATATGCTACATATGCGTTCATACTACAAAGGTACAAAGAATAGGATGTAGTCCCATTCCTTGTGTTTAAGTACTAACCTTATTTGTGTCAAGTGGTTGAAATCACATGCAGTACTATATTGATGGCAGTCTCTTAAGTGATATTTTATATAGGGTTTTGTGCCTTAAAATGGATGGTAAGGGATTTAAATTACTCGCCAGCCTGGATTAAGGCAGGGATTTACAAGGGTGCTCTGGACTTGCGCATCCAAAGGAAAACTCCTGACAATTTAAAGTAACTATAGCTTTCCTAGAAGTCAGGTTGCTGTTTTTATTTATTTATTCATTTATTTAGGTTTAAGAACTCATGACCAGTAAGTGCCCCTCCAGTGCTCTGATGCCCCATGACAGATACTTGAGACAGAATAACGGTGAGTGACACAATTGATCACTGTTACATCAACAGCACCAGCTAATTAGGAGTTTCCTTGTTTGACTTAAGTTTCTTAATTAAAAAAATACCTGTTTGGACAAAATTTCTGTTACTGATCATTTGCCTTATTCACTTTTCTACTGTTTACACTTAAATTGCTATTTTGAAGTGAAGAAAACAACATTTAAAGCATGGAAACTATTGCCATTGTTCTCCATTATGCTGTTGATGCTACCCAGCGTGTAAAAGTTATAAAGGGAATAATTATACAATTTATATTCCTTCTGGGTCCAAATTAGCAGGTGCTTTGAGGTAAAACATGGATGAATTTCCCATAACCCGACTGATGTCACAAACAAGATAGCTAAAAAGTGCCTGCGGTTATCTTCAAATGAAGTTATATTAGAATTGTGTCCAATATTCTTTATTACAAGGTGAAGACACTCAGAGCAAATAGGAAGGTATGGGTTTTTTCATTCTCCACAGCCTTTGTTCAAGCCTTGCTTTGTAATGTTATTTATACTTATTTTTTTGTTTTATAAAAATTAACTTTTGAGAGTGATACTTTAAGCTGCTTATAACCTTTTATTTCCTAACAGAGTTAGTCCACACTTTGAAATACAGGGACTGTGTGTGGTGTGGTTTTCTAGCTCTGAGTGCATGGCAGCAGCCGGCTGCGTCAACTGCTGGGATCTTTGTTGCTACCAGCAGACGACCTTGTGACCAGAGCCAGCACGTCCTCACACCACCTCCCCTTGTACATCGTCCACTCTGTTTTCCCCTCCGTTTTTCCCTTGGGTGGTGCTGTGGCTATTTTCACTTCCCAGTGGAACCATTTGAGAAAGCCAGGTCTGATTTACATTTACACTCTCTAGCAGTTGTCTACAAGGAAGAATAATATTCCATAGGTCCCTGTTTTCTTTTAGTGGTCCCTATTGTCAAACTGGATTGCATCATTCATGTCAGATAGTCTATATCTGTCATTACCTGCTTCATTGTACTTTACAAGTTCCCAAGATCCAGGTCAGCCATTCATACTATGTGCTTTTTCCTTTCCATAATGGGAACAGGGCTGTTTATTCTCTTAGAGTCTTTTTTTTTTTCCTGGTTGTACTTAGATACAGATTTTAGAGTACAACTTAGCCACCTACCCTTGGTTTGGATTGTTCTTTGCTATTTGGGCATAGACCAGTGTTTATATGCAAACAAAATCAATCATATTGTTTTGGTTGCATCATTATTAAGCCAATAGTTTGTTTACAAAACACAAATTCATGAATTACTTTGACTACTGTTTATCTATAATAACTGTAATTTTAAACTTTATGCTTTTAGAAACTTTACTATACAAACTGTGTTTTTTATATGATGAAAAGATGTGGATAATTTTTCCATGCGGGTGTATTATTTTCCTTAACAGATTTATTGGTTCTTTCAAAATATTTTACATTAGTTACAAAAGTTCTGTATGATTCCTGTGTTGAGTTATAGAGCAGTTAAATGGGTATTAGGTAAAAGCGTAACCTAAATACAAAAATGTATCATTTCATTCTTTGATTCACTGATTTCCAGATTTTTCAGAAATAACAATGGTATCAGTGAGATCACATCAGAAATATGCTGAAAACTTTAAACACCTTTAAGTTGGGCAATGGGCAAAAGG
This sequence comes from Rynchops niger, assembly GCA_013400035.1. Classification (NCBI taxonomy): domain Eukaryota; kingdom Metazoa; phylum Chordata; class Aves; order Charadriiformes; family Laridae; genus Rynchops; species Rynchops niger. The sequence continues at coordinate 914,265 of VXBH01007437.1, forward strand.
AAAACAGAGACGAAAACTCATGAAGGTGGAAATGTATATTATAAAAGAATAAATCTCATGCTTCGTGGGAAGAAAATTAATCCCAAAATTAAAATTACTTTTTTTTTTATATTGATGTCTGTTCTTTTCCCTTGCTACTGCTTACCCACAAAGTAAGTGTGCTGACAATGAAATTAACTCTGACATGCCCACCTCGTATCATCTAACTACACGTTGACATAAAATAGCCAATAGAATCAATTGAATCAATACTCTTTGCTTTTAAAATTCTGTTTAGAAAAGCACTGAGGAAAACTTGAGAAACTGAATCATGAAAAGGAATAGCAGCATTGAAGAATAAGGCCTATTTCTAACTGAAGTTCAAAAAGGCTTCATTATGTGTTTCGTCTGCTTATTTTGCAGATGTTTCATTATATTTTTGTTTACTATGAGGGAAAACTGCCTTTTAATTCCAATTTATATAGCACTTTCAAGGCGGAGAATTTGTATTAAAAGAAGTTGGAGGTCATGCTGAGATGCTGTAGTGATTGGCAGCGGCATAAACCACAAATAGAGGACAGATACCCATTCCTTCTCCTCTCCTAGCCTGTAATAGTCTTGAAAGCTATTTTGTCATCTCATCTCATTCTGCTGTTCACAAGCATGTTGCATTGAAGCAACCATGCCAAAATGAAAGGAGAAATGTAGGTTGTAAAATGTGTACATAACATTATGGTCTTTTTCCTAGATAATTCATTTAGCAGCAGAAAAACACCCTTGAACTGTCTAGTCAAAAAGGAATAGGTATAAAGAAACATGGGATCAGAATTCAGTGTCATGTAATAGCTTAAGTTACATTTCACTATGTAAAATTTTTTTTTTTTCTGGACAAAGATTTGAAAAAGTCTTCACATTTTCAGGTATTGTGGTGACTACACGCTCTCTAAATTTTCATTACTTCAACTGTTCACACATTCTGTAAAGTTTCTGTTTAATCTTTTTCTCACCTCATTTGATGCGTTTTTGTAAAGTTACTTTCTTTTAGATAAGATCTGTTTCAATGCAAAGGAAAGTTACTGTTAAAGATGGACTAAAAATCCTAATTCTTACTAGCTTACTATGTTTTTCTGTATATTAGCAGTAAGTCTGTTCACAGCCTTTCGAAAAACCTGATGATTTTTTAAAAAAAAATACATGTTTTATGAGAGTGGAAATCAACAGAAGTACTTCATACTAATTCCTTTTTAAAGTCTGATATCCTTGTTAATTTTTATGTACAGTCTAGCTGAAAATATCTTGCCTTTTTGACTGTAAAGCAAAGGACATTTGCATAGTCATCTAAAGGGTTTAATAATTCTTGCCTTCCCTGTGAAATGAAGATGATCTGATTTTGGTTGAAGAAGAGATAGTTTCATTAGTCTGAGCGACGGACAGTACACTTGTTCCTTGCAAAGAGCCAGGCAGAGTGGTCAAAGAAGGAAGCAAGCTCAAAGCTGCACTGCTCACCGCTGCTAATGCGGCTGCTCTGAGTGAGTGATTTTTTTTTTCTCTTTTATTCAATTCACCTTGTTCCCTTTTGGAGCGTTTGTGCGTGTATTGTCCAAAACAAACAAACAAAAAATTATGTTAAGGTTGAATTAAATGAAGAGGAAGCCTTACCATTTTCTTTTCGGGTGAAAAGCAAGCAAAACACCACAAACATCAAGTAATAGTCATGGTTTGTTTTTTTTCGCATATGCTAAAGAAACATTTAATTGTAACAGAAGATCCAAAGACAATGGCAACAAGCACTTTTTTTTCCTGAAGGCTGTGACACAGATGATGTCTGTTATTATTAAGATCTAGCTGTAGCCCATCCATCTGTTAATCTTCCCGTGTGTACCATAGCAGCTTATTTGTAACTGAAGGCTGAGTCGAAAAAAGAGTTTACTTCTTTATAATAACCTTCTACGAACACAGGAGAGTCTATTTATTATTACCTTTTATTTTTGAAAATGAGAGGTTTTGTACATTTGTGTGACCTTTCATTTAGAGAAATAGTCTTGTGCTTTCAATGGCTTTTTACACTTACTAGGTCCTAAGAGAATTTAGTCGAAATGAAGCAGCGTGCTTAACGTCTGTAAGATGCATCCTTTAAAATTCATTTTTGTAACTTTAAATGAAATGCATCACAGGCATCTGAAGAGGGGAAAAAAACAAGTCATGAGCAGCAAGCCACAATCTATCAACATATTTTGCATACCATTCAGGCAGATGTTTGGCCTCAAGACATGTAAAATGGATGGATTTCATTCTCTCTTGATCTCCCTGCAACTTGAACTGGAGAGATGAGAGAAGCTCAGCAGGAAATTAGCTAAATAAAGGAACTAGATAAGCAAAAGCAAAATCCTGGAGAATATTGTAATATGTAAATCTAAGACTAAATATATATTTTTGCCAATTGTATAAATTCCGCTAAAACATGGGTATGGTAATAGTGTGTCTCTAAAAGGATGTGACAACTCTATCAGGATATAATAAGAATACTTCAAATGATGGATGAAATTTTCTTTCATTTGTTTACAAATCTGAGACTACAGTCTAGTCTTAGACTAGTCTGAAGAAGAACTAAAGTCCTTTCTTCCATGTTGTACTGTACTGTACAGTTGAATCGGACAGCTAGTTTGCAGACCCAGGGCAAAATCTGGAGCATCTTAATTAAATCCCCCAACTCGATTGTTGCAATGCCTTTAAGTTGCACTGTCTACACCAGGCACCCACTGCGCCAGGCCAGGCAGTGAAGACAGTTAAGTACCTTGGACCGATAATCATCTGAGGTATAATCACAAAATGTTTCAATCTCTGACTCAAAGCATGGGAGATTTGAATTAATTTCTCTCTGTTGGGGGTAAGGACCAAGATTTTTTCCTCCTTCTTCCAACTTTCAAATGATCAACTACAAAGGATCAAAATAACAGTCTTTTTTTTTCTTAAATATTTAACAGCTATTTGTAATTTTAAATTATCAAAATATTTTTAGTACAACTTTTTGGGTAACTTTTATTTATGTAATAGCAGCAGTGGAGAAACCTGGAAGACAAATTAAAAACACTATACAAGGTGAGAAGAGAATTGCCTTTTTTTTGGCGCAACAGCCAAGAATGGCATTCAGACCATGAAAGTTGCCAGCAGAGCCCATCTGTTAAGCAACAGAGTAAATCAGATGCTGCAAGTTTACAGTAATCTCGGGAAAGGAAAACATTGAGAAGAGGCAAATAAAGGCAGGAAGGTCATTTTCGCTGCAAAGGTCTAACGGAGCTTTTTCTCTCTATAACGTGCTTTTAAGTTGTTCCTTTCCTGCAAAGCACTGTGGTCCACTGAAAATGGACCCAGTCTTTGTATCCCTGGCTGTGTTCGCTCAGATTTCTGAAACTCCAAGGACCGTACACTCTAGGGTACAAACATGCTACTCTTCGTTGGAACATGGTTCTTGAAAGATTTCAGCATCTGGGATCTTCTGAATACTTCTTGTTCACATGCACAGACGCTGCCTCGGGACTCTGAGGAGCTAGAAACTTTGAGTCTTTAGTTTCCTTATTTGAACAGAAAACTAAAAAAATAATAGAAATTCTGTCTTAAGCACAAATATGTTAGTTCACACACATGTGAGAGATCTTTGAAGGCACAAGTCCTGAGGAGACTTTGTTTCCAACGATCCCATTTCTCTTCTTAATCCAGGCTCTTATCACTTTCAGGTCCGGCATTTACAGTGAGCATTTAAGTGAGTGATGATTGAGGAGTCAAGATCTTGTTTGGCTCTTCTGTCTCCGTTAGGTAAGTTATCTGTATTAATCAGTTACTTCAACAGGGTAAGACCTCTATAAAATACTCATGTTCCATGAAACTAGGTCATTAGTTGAGGGATAATTAAAAACAGTGATTTAAGCTGACCTCCATAGCTTCTCAGTTGCAGGCATTCAGCAAGGAGTCTTCTACACTCCCCAGATTTGACCATTGCCTCTCCTGAAAGATCTGACTGCAGCTTGTCCCGCAGGACAGTTTTCCCCTCGCAGGGAAGAAAGAGTGATGTTATACATGGGTATTTCCTATTCTGTCACACCATTTTTTTTTTCTATAAATGTAGCCACTGCTTGCAGCAGCTGATGTGCATAAGACTTTATTTCAGGTTAGGGCATGTGTAGGAAGTGTTGTGCAGGAGATATGCTACTGTATCCTACAGTGCTGCACTGCTTCTGGTACTTGTTTTTAACTTGGATGTGACTCAGACCATGCCAGTACATTTTAAGACAATATCCCGTGTTGTTTCTAATGTAAAACTGCACACTGGAGTCTGTAATCAGGCCAACAATGGCAGTCTTTTGAGGAGTTTAGAGAGTTTTGCTTGTAACACTGCCGATTGCTATCTGGTTGTTTTATTCTGACACCACTTATCCACAACACACACATCCAATGTCAAAAGAACACAAGATTTTGCATGGTCAAGACTTGACCACCAAACTTTGTAAGGCTGTTAATTGTCATAAAGAGTTGTAGTCTGAAATAGCTTTTTTTTTATTAAAAATCAAAAAAATAGAAAGAAAAATCAGCCCTGCTTGATCAAGTCACAGGAAAGAGACAAGCAGAAATTTTCAGTGCAGAAAACAGAGTGAACTGAAACTAATAAATGTATAATTCCCCCACTGCAGTGCATATCTGAGCTTCAAGAAATCTTAGAGTTACATTTAGAATTAGATTCCTTATCTTAATACCTACCAAATTTCAAAAGCTATATTACTGCCTTTTGTATGAAAAATACTAGCAAGGAAAAAATATGATGCATTTGTGGTCTCCCCAATGGAGAAAAAAGTAATAATACAGTAGAGCCATTTTCTATTGAATTGTCTGACATAGTAAATGTTTCTAAACCCCTAGATACCTTTATTTAACTTTTTTCTGTCTTCCAACAGAAAAAAAAAGAAATTCCTATTGCATATTGTGAACGATAATTTTACAAATCTTAGTCTAAAGGACATATCATTCTAGGCATTCGTAACCTTCTAATTCTCTTTGCAAAAGGCCATAATTCACAACTGCATCAAGCAAAACATTAAAGTAAAAATGTGTGTGTGTGTATATATGTTATCTGTACAATGAAAAATGTACCTTTAGTTTTCACTGCAAATGTGTAGAATTTTTTTCTTTTATTGCATGCTTTTCTCCCTCCATCGTACGCTATGCTTGTGTACTTGTCCTGGGCTGGCTCTCTGAGCAAACAAACATCTGTAAGTTATTACAATTTTACTCATACATAGTTCAGGAAAGCTATTCTGCAGAGAAATTTAGAATTAAACTGATTTGACCAACTGTCATTTTGTTCAGGTCTTGAAAACATGACCACCTTTTTACAGAAATAACAAAACTGTCAATTCATTCAGTCAAATTGAATTATTGGAATGAGGTATTTTCTGTGAATACTTTGTAAAAACCAACTGTCTCATTTCAGCCTAGCTGAAGGGACCACAGATGTCAAAGTTCAGTTCTGCATCTCTCTGGCACATGTATTTTTATCTATGTTGAGAGCCCAGAGGACAGATTAGAGTGCAGTTATCAAATGTCTGGCACAATACTAACTGTCTTTACCTTTCTTTTGCTTTTTGTATAAAAAGTGGAAGGCTTATTTAGCTCCCAAAAAGCGTATTCGTCCCACACTTCTTGTCTATCTTGAGCATACTGGCATCAAATACTGAAGTAATATAGAGGGACTGTCATGATGTCATAATTCCAGTTTTTGTCTTAAGGACATCTTGTTTTGTGAGGCTTTTATAAGTCAGTAAATGCACAACATAAACATACAGTACCAAGTATCTTACAATTTGAAATCAGATTTTGCAGGGAGTAGAAATTCAGGCACGCTTGTCATAGTTAACCATTCTAGAAGTTTACAGTTCAGCGCACCTACCACTTACATTCCTGCCTATGAAATGCAATTTTCAGCTGTTTTTTCAGGAATGTGTACACAGTATGCATTTAGAAAGTTGCTAATGGAATGAGGTTCAGGCTCATATGGTTTAACATTGAGCTTATTATTACAACGTTTGTAAGAAATTTAAAAATTGTCTCAACCTTGGTGATCTGCAGCAGCTGCTTGTATGTGTCTGGCAATAATAAAAGTTAGAAATTGTATAAGTTTATGGGAAAAAACTTGAGTAAATGAAAGGTGAAATTAAAAGAGAATTGTTTAGACTGTATCCACTATATTGAAGTGTGTAAAGCTGGATTAGCAGTGTTTGTTACCAGTCTCTGTTCATATTATTTGACGTTTTGCTAGAAAATGCTTTTTCATCCTTAAATCACTTAAGTAATTATTTAATGATAAGATGTTGAAGGACATGGTAGAAAAAAGATAAATATTTAAAATCTTTTTGGTAAGCAAATGTATTTCTACTTTTTTTATGGAGCTGAAAAAGTTTCTGTTAAACAATAAGCTGATTTTAATTAAAATATACTACAGTAAAATGGGAAAGGCCATATGCATATAAATACATTTAAAATATTAATTAAAATGTATATACTTCAAAATGAACCTAGAAAAGGCAAATATTCACTCATACAATACATTTAGATGAATGAAAGTTAACATCTGTGAAGATTTTTTAGGCCATCTTCCTTTCATAGATAATTGTTAGGCGTTAGCTGAATAATCAGTAAAAACAGGAGGAAGAAAGCGAACAGTGTGGCTCCATTGAAAGTGCAACTTTCCTGTCTCTTCTCTAGGTACATGCATTTTGTTCCTGTGTACCAATTTCCAACTCTTGTACGAGGCGCCAGTGGCTTCTACAGCAGAGACTTCTGTGAAAGTGAAAGGTATAGCTCTCATATCTATCTATCTGGAAAATTCAAGTAAAATTTCCTGATCAGCTGTCACTCTGCATCTCTCCCAAACATTGAAAATTCTTTGAGAAGATGGAGGACTCTGTGTGGTTTGGGGAGAAACTCTTGTGGTTTGTAAACTCTGTGATAGCAAATCAGGGTGGTTAAGTACAGCCGTGTGTAATGCTGTATTGTAAATAAACTTAGAATTGTCTGAAGTATTCAAAGCATGCACGTAGGTGCTTGTATGGTAACAGGCATGATTTAGTGCCATTACACATTTACTAGTTCTTCTTGCTAAGGAATCTCCAAAGAGAATCCATTTGAGTGCTGCTAGTTCTATGCCACTGTGGTTTTTTTTAATTAGAAGTGGTTGCAAAGAGGATCTGTGTGCATTCCCAGCCTCACCCCACGGAACAGCACCCATGGCAGTACTCCTCTGTCTCATGAATTTAGACTGAACTGCAGAACTGGAGTGCCCAGCGTGATGCGTACCCTGCCTTGGCTTGGGTTCACGTTTATGAACATGACACCAATAACAGCAGTCCCATCAGTGTGTGGCTTAGTGCCAGAAGCCTTAGTGGCTTCTGAGAAACCTTCAACATCTTAGGGGTTTGCTTATTTTCATGGCTGATTCCCACATCTTGTTGGGCTGCAAAAAATTCCTTTCCCTGAAGGACTTACGTAGAGCGATGGCTTCACCACCTAGTAATTTTCACATATGTAAGAATGAATCTTGACGAAAAGACTGCAAACCAATGCATATGACTCCATAACCGTAACACCTTTAAACGTAAATATCCGTGGGAAAAAAGCTAATCATTAAATCAACAAAATAATTTCTCACTTTGCAATACACCTAGCAAGTATATGTGCCTGTGGTTGATTATCTGTCTGTGGCTTTTATTTCACTATTAAAAGCAAGATAGCTTTTGGTAGTAGTAAAGATTTTATAATACACTTAACTTTACATCAGCACACTTCTGTATTCTGAATCACATCATCACGTTCCCTCAGTCCAAGCAGTTCTACTTGAGGGCATAAAGATGATCAGCTTGTGTCTTCCTAGTGCATAAGATTGATCAAAGTAAACCATTAATCAAATAGATATGAAAATTAGAAATAATAATATGAGGTGTTAGATAACACAATCTGCATGCAATAGCAGCTTGATCTCTCAGGAAATTAAAATAATTTAACAAAAAGGCCATATTTAACAGACTGTATGATGGAATTAAGAATGAAAATCTAGCCTATTAATCATGCAAGAAATTGCAATTAAATTATATTTGTTAATTTCATAGTGAAGAGTTTTTAAATTAAATCATTAACCATTTGCTGGAATCTTTACTTCAATGCAGTTATAATTCAGATGTCAGTAAAATGCAGGTTTTAGGGGTTAGAAACTTTTCTATACAATTTATTTAATTTCCTATAATACTTTCTTGGGAGGGGGGCATGGAAGAGGCGCAGATCTCAAATTATGTCTCTCCCAGTATTTTTCTCTTGGTTCCTTTGGTTCTTTGTATCTCATGTAGCCCAAGCAGCATGGTACTTCTGTCACATTCAGTATGCTTTTATTTCAAATACAGGAAAATTAAGCTTTGTCCAGATTTTGATTCTTTTCTGATTAAAGTATCTGAATTGTCTATGTGTATTTGGAAACAGGATTTTTAACGTATGTGTGGAAGACAATGAAGGGTACTGTATTTGTAAAGGCAAGTGGTCCTCTCGAACTAGTCTCACTAGCTTCTCTGCATTTTTTTAAGGCATCAGCATTACTTTTAATCTTTGACGCTACAACCTGAACATTGCAAATGTAAACTGGAAACTACCCTAAACTGCATTTCAGCTTTGAATGTAAAGTGAAAGAATAATTGGCAAATAAGCATCTGATCTCAATATTTCTGTTGAAACATTCTGTGTTGTCATCACTGCTAACAAGTAAGTCGTCTTCAGTCTTCAGGGAGAGCTCAGAAAGCCTGTCCTGACTAACTGGAGATAAGATTACACAGATGAGGCCAGAGAGATGTAAATTTCTGATGAGGGATTAAGTTACTCTGTGATTTCCGAAGAACTTTAAAATTAGCCCACATTTTCTGACATCCACAAAAAGTGGAATTCAGCCTTACAGCCTTTGAAGGAATTAATAGAACCCCTATTTGCCCACTTATTTTCACAAAATACGTAGGAACTGATTATCTCTGAAACCTCAGTCTCATGGATGTTTTGCTTAGTTGAGCTTGGACACTACTTTTAAAATGTTTTTTGAGAGTTAGAGAAGGGCAGAGAGAGATAGACACATGGACAGAAAACTCAGATTGTGATTATATATTTCTCCTTTATTTAGGAAGCAAAGCTTAAAATCCCTAATTGCATGCACCAGCAGTCCACATAAGTTCTACTGACTGTTCAGATCTTTCAGTTGTTAGTAACTAAGGAGAAAGATCTAGATACTCATAAAACAAGTAGAAGAGTCTAATGTCCTGCTGTAAAAACAATCACATATAGCTCTGGCTTGTGTGAGGAGAAGGGTTTTTCCAGTAAAGATGTGCAAATAGTCACATCAGAGGTCCAGGACGCAACTGAAAATTCTTGCCATCAGTATGTAATTCAGGCCAGAACAAATGCCTGAGATGGAATGGTAGATTAATAAAAGCTTGATGTACTTTGCAAAACAAAGGCTGATGGGGGGTGTATTTGTTTCTTCAGTACAGCCTTGGGATAAATGTTTCCCCTCTTTGTCTGATCTCTTCCTATGCAGAATAAAAGCAGTAAAATGTAACTAAAACATAAGGGATTTTTATATTTTAAACTTATTGATGAGATAATGTACTCATTGTGAGTCAGTGTGAATTTAGTCTTTACTAACTTTAGCTACCTTGAAATTATGAATCTAGTCTAAGCAATTGATGGTGTACTTTATCTGTCAAGAGACAGATTCTTCCCTAGACAGTGCTCTAACTTCTTACATGTTTATTTTAGGGTGGGAGAAATTGTTTCTGTGAGGTGCTCTGACTAAGAAGAGAGCCTGGTAATGAAAAGAAGGTGCTTATATTTTTAGTTAGCAGAAATTAGATGAGCTGACTGCTTCCCTTAAGAAGCCTTTGAAAATGCAAAAAAAAACATTTTCAAGACCAGAGCCTGACCCAGCTTCTGAATTAATTTCAAGTTTACCTTGGATTGTCTCCAGTTTTACTTGGATTAACTTCAGTTGTACCTTGGAAACACATGCATCTTCCACGAACTAATGGAAGCTGATGAAAAAAAAAAAAATCTCATCAAATTACAATAGTAAGAGGATACTTTGCTAGGAAATTGAATTTTAATATAGGGTGCAAAGTTGTAGTCTTACATAAATGTAATGAGTGTAAATTCGTGGCGATGTTAATGAAGGCTTGCTGTATTTGCCTTCCAAAACAGTTGCCAAACCTTTAACATTTTCGTCAGTTATATTATTACGAAGTCCAATATTACTTGTCTAATAAAATATATTTGTTCCATCCTATCCATCATGTTATTTTAAAACATGGTAAATTTTTTTCATTTGCTTGTTTCTAACGGCAAATGGTACTATTGAAGGAATCTCAGAGCTCTGATTTTGTAATTAGAAAATAGAACTAAGTTATAACATGTATTTTCAAGGTAGACAGTTTCTAAAGATACACCTTATTTTCCTTCTTACAGTATTCTCCAATGAGTTTTAATTCAGAACAACTGTTTAGTACTAAGTGATTTCTTGTTTTAGTAATGGAATCCGAAGATTAGGTTTCATAACATTCTCAAATATCTTCCGTCTGGATTCTGTTTAAGGAGTATTCCCAGTTTTCTCAGCACCAACGTAATTTACACATTTTTGTTATGCTAATACGAGTGTAGCATTAAGTATTGTGCCCTTTATCCCGGTGGATTTTGTTCCATCTATTTTGCTTGTGTTTCTAATCTGATAACAGAATATATTAAAAACATCTGTCCTTGTGTTACAAGTATTTGTTATTTGTAGGAGATAGGAAATAAAAATATGAAATTAATTTTCATTATGAATTGTACTTGGCCTCAGAAGAAGTTGCTAGAGATTGCATATTTTTCGGCTTCAGAGTAACAAATGAGATTATATCATATTACGTTGATTAGAAATTCACTGCTAATATGAAACCTGTCCTTACTAGAAAAAAAAAAAAGCTCCTCATTTGTTTTTCTGCATTGAAAGAGTTAGGATTTCTCTGTCTCTTTGAAGGCAAGTACAGTCAGGATTTCAATCAATTTTAGCATATATGATAATTGAAGCGTGTCCCAAGTTATATGAAACAACTCAGACAATGGTTTGCTTATTGGATTAAATTTATGCATCAGTTATATTTGTATGTGTCTGGAATCTTTTAATATCAAAGAAGTTAAAACAAGTTGTAGGGGATCTTTAATTGTATAGAAATAATTAAAGATCAAAGAGGACCAATGATGAGATTTACAAGATTGTTTCAGTTTTCAAGTTTTCCTTTATGTAGGGTTTGGTTTTGGTTTGTTTCGTGGTGGGTTTTTCTTCAGCTCTTGAATTCTATGGCTGTTTTTCTTGAGGAAAGAAGCATATCCAGTACCCTGGAAAAGTCTGAGAAACCATCAGATCCTAATACTAAAATGGCTATGCTTATCCCATGGGCTTGTTACTGTTTGGGGTTTGTGGATTTTTTTTCCTGCAGAAGAAAATAAGTAGGATTGATTAGCTCCAACCTGGCAGCCTTTAAATCATTACAGGTTTCCTGAAATGGAGTTGTGGACAGTGGGAAGAAACTGAACTCTTAAGTCTTCTGTAGGAGAACGACAGACTTTTTTTCAGGAAAAAATAATTCATTATCCCTTTCCCTCTTAAGACTTTTAATTTCCATATTGAATTCATGCGTGGCAACAGAGCCACATGAGTACTTCTCTAACTCAAGAATTCATGAAAGTCAGAATGTCTTTTTTTCCCCCCAAGAAGTTTGTTGTGCTCAAACGAATGGATGTCCAAGTTTTTTTCCAGGAAAGCCTTTTTATCTAAGAGTTAATTATTTCACTGTTATCTGACTCCAAGAGATTATTCAGAGTATATCAAACCTGAAAATATTGAAGTAACACAAATGACAGCTATGCTGCCTGATCGACAGTGCAAATTCTAGCACTAAAATGTTTTTAAATGCTCTAAAATTCCAAATTAACTAGACCTCTATATTATGTGATTTAATGGAGTTTATTGCGTGGAATTTTACAATAAGTCTTAATCCTTTCATGCATGCCATCATACAGTAGGAATAAAGTCTTAGAAATCCTGTAATTCAAATCTTTAATTCATATAAGTGATGCCGGTCATATTGCTGTGCTATCCTGGGAAATGGCGTTCATTAGCTATAGCTAAGGCTTCCTAAGTTTCTCTAATAACCACCACCACAAAAAATTCTTTGCCTGTTAATATGGAAATATTCATATTCTATCCAATATTAGTCTAAAATGTAATCTTTCTGTGAAATCTAAGGCAAGAAGTTGCAAGAAGAGAGTAGAAATATAATGTAGATTCTTGATTACAATAAGTAAATCTTTTTGTTGTATTTGAACAGCTTTTCCACCCTAAACTTCTCATTGTACAGGCTGGAAAACTTAAGAGTATTTGCTCTCTATTATTCAGTTGCAAGCCAGACTCTAAACTTAAACCAATACCCAGCCTACATAAATGGGGCCAGAGAACTTCAGTGTCTATTCTGTTCTGCATGTCAGTATACTGCTGTGGGAGAATAGAAGACAATAGTCCATCTAATTTCCATTTGAAGTCAAACTGCAAATTTGAAGTCAGTTTGCAGAGAGCTTCCTCATGGGCACTGCTGTGCTCTGCGGTGCGGTGCTCTCCTGGGAGCTCATGAATTCAGCCTGAAGGAAGAAATTGTGAAACGTACTAACGAAAAGTTACCTACAATTAATCCCCTCTGACTTGCAGTCCCACCAGTGCCACTGTCCAGTGTTCATATATGTGTGTTCATGTAAGCAGAGACAAAGAAGGAGGAAACACTTTCCATCTCTCCAGAGGTACCTGCCTTGGTGTGTCCTGCTCCCCAAATAATACTAAAAAGTTAGAGTAGTTGTACTCTGCTATCATGTGGAAATATGAATGAGGAGAAAAATCAAGTTCCACCTCCCTCTTTAGACATCTGTGAGGCACTTTGGCACAAAGTGTGCTTGCAATGAGTTAGTGGGCGAGTGGACAGGTAGGAGCAGGGCTGAAATGGTGGTGATTTCTAGAGGAAGAGAATTTCATGCAGAGTGAAATATGAATACCCAGGCACATTTATTAAACTATATTAGCTGTTGTTCTGAATGAAACTGCTGTAACTAAAACCATTTATGGCTACAAATATTTAGTTGCACAATTAATTGAAAAATAATCTGATTTAAAGTAAGAGAAACTGCATAAATAAATCTCATTTCAAATGAAAGAAATTGCTTCTTTACTCTGGTATATCCAGTTTACTGAATACTTTGTAACAACAATATTTTCATAATATACTGTAGCATGTTCTTATTGTCTCAGCTCTAAAGGTCAGATGTTTTACATGACTTGCGTATTTTCATAGTGTTGAAAGCGTAAGAAAACATGTAATATATCAATAACAAAAGTTCTTCATGTAAGCCCAAGTGAGTGCAGGAAGAAAGGAAGATAGAGATACTGATGAGACTGCAAATGATAAGCACATACATGACTCAGTCCTGCAGTTTTTAGGTAATAACAATCTCCTACCTTTAGAGATTGAAATATCAGAGAAAAATACTGCAGTAGTTGTTCATTTATTAGCAGTTAACTGATGCAAATGGAAAATATCTAAGGGTTATTTTATTCTTCGAATATAAAGTGAACTGATAATAAAAATACGCAACTTTCATTAAGAAATGTAACAATAGATCAGTTTTTATTTAAGACTACAGACATTTTCTGGGAAATTACAGATTTGTATGCTTATAATGGAGTTAACACCAATCCAATCTGTACATTGTGAAGTGTGCTTCAATCCATGACAGCAAGTGAGGGACTGAAGAGCCAGCTCCCAGCGGCGGCTAATTGATTGACCATTAATATTTGGGATATGAGGTTTCACTCATGGTAGAAAAACACAGCTGCCAGAGAGACTGAAAACTGCCCTGAGGGTGAGCATAAGCAGGAGACTGGCAGAAAGATGACTGAGGATAGAGACTGCCAGAAACAGAAGGACGGAAGAAAAGCTGCTTCCCGAGCTTTGCACGTCTCTCCAAAATGCATCTCGTTTTAGATGCAGCATGGGCTTGGTAGCCCTGCTGATGCTCTTCCCATTAGGATGTTCTTTTTGTTCCAAAGGCAATTGGCTATGGGGTACAGCCAAAACACACTACCAACGAACAGCAGCAGGAATAACAGATGCAAACACTGATGCCGGATACCAAGTGAACCAAGGCAAACAGACACAAAACAATGCAATGTGGAGTATTTTCATAGTGTTGAAAGCATAACAAAACACGTAATACATCAATAACAAAAGTCATTGTCACGTTATGAAAATAATTCTACAGAGGGTGAAGTGATGGCAGTATAACACTGAGCAGTCAAATAGCGAACAGTCTTGAACTTGACAGCAGAGTGTGACCTCTGCTCAAAATGGCTAAGGACAGTCTGGGAAGCTATGTTTTCAGGGATCTGTATTAGCCCAACTGTAGTCGCATGTTTTTCTTGGAGGCTTTCCTGGAAGCTTTCTTCATTACGAATTCTATCCTAAACTAGAGACTATTCATTTGTTTGCAGAAACAGAGACAAAGGTGTGAAAAAACAGGCAGATGTTGTTGATGTTTAGCAAAAAAAGTGAATGCTTGTAAATAAGCTTGGAATAAATAGAGAAATGTAGAAATACTGTACATTCAAACTAATGAAGCAGAAAGCCTATAAAGGGTTCATTACTTTGCTGTTTTAAAGGTTTTTAGACCTCGCTTAATGTAGGCGAAATAGAATGTGGTCCTGTTGACAAATAGAATTTATTCCTATTCTCTTAGCAGAGTCCGAGGATACGTATGAAAATTTTATCATAAATCCATGGAGATGGATTATGTCAAGTGAGGTTAGTTGCGTAGTTGTTTTGCTCTTTTTTTTTTTTTAAATCAGCCCTATTTCTAACTCTTAAAAATGTTGTTAGAAGCTATAAAAAGTTCTTTTTAAAGGAACTTTCACTCTTACTGATAAAGATCATCCCTTTCCTTAGCCGAGTTCCAGGAGAAAAAGAGAGGGGACAAAAGAAGAGAGAAAAGCTAATGGATATCAAGATTATGATGGGTGACAGACACTTATAAAGCTGCTATAGAATTCAGACTGCAAAATGATTTTCCAGCATCTTGATTCTTTATCGTATGTCAGCTTTTCCAGGTAGAAGCAGAATACAGTAGAGGAGCACAGCAGGAGAATAAAGAATTGTGCCAATGAATATAACAGGATGGTAAACAGCTTTTATGACAAGAGAAGTGGTCTTCCTCACTTTGTCCTGTAAATTTCCGTGCTTAAATTTAAGATGGAACGTCTTGTTAAATAGTTAAAAAAATCTGCTTCTCAAAGTTTTCTTTGAAGGAATTATCGGCATTAGCATACCAAACATCTCTGGCAGGACATTTAAAGTAAGAAAACATGCTGTCACACTTACTCTCCTGTTTACTTTTTTGAAGCGGTTGGGAAGGTGATTAGTTTTTCTGCCATTTCGGGGATTTGCGGGTATCTACAAGGATGCCCGTGACTTCTTTATAAACAGGTGATAGACTAAAAGTCCCCCTGGCTGCTTGCTTCCTGCTTCCTATAATAGAAAAAGCCCTATGTGCAGGAGGTCTGAAGCGTGAAAGTAGTGGTGTTTATTTTGAAAGAATAAGGAGGATCAGAGAATCAAAGTTGTTTGTATTATTCTATCACTGGAGAGCACTAAGGTTTTATGGAAGATTCGTAGTTGTTAGTCTCCACTTTCTAATTCCCATAGCAAGCCAATGGACTTAAAAAAGTCATTAACCTTTCCTACTAGATCTGACTGGGATTTGACTTTTTTCATAGCAGCCCATATGGTGCTGTGCTTTGTATCTCTGGCTAAAATAGTGTGATAACACACGACTGTTTTGGCTGTTGAACACTGGAGTGAACAATAGTGAACAAGGATTTCTCTTTTCCTCTCCCCACTCCCAGAGAGTAGACTGGGAGTGAGCAAAAGGTTGGGAGGGGACGTAGCTGGGACAGCTGGTCCAAGATGACAGAAGGGATGTTCCATACCATATGATGGTGTGCTCAGTGGTAAAATATCAAGGAAAGGAGGAGGAAGAGGGGGTGTTTGTGGTTATGGTGTTTGTCTTCACAGGCAACCATTACCTGTGCTAAGGCTGTGCTTTCCAGGACATGGTTAAACACCTGCCTGCCAGTGGGAAGCAGCAAATTAATTTCTCTGCTTTGCTTGTGTACAGAGCTTTTGCTTTCTGTATTAAACTGCCATTATCTCATTCCGTGAGTCTTCTCACCTGCCTTCTGTCCCACAGGAGATGCAAGTCGGTGAGAGACTGAGTGGGTGTTTGGCTCTTGGCAGGGGTCTCCCCAACACACTGTTTACCAGCATTACAGAAGGAGGAAAGAGAAACAAAAACAAAGTCTCTAATAGGTAAAGCTTTAAGTGGTGTTTCCATCGTAATAGCAGTAGAGTACTTTATTAAAGTCCTGATTGCAGTGTTCACTGTCATGCTGTGGGAAAAGTGGTGCAGCTAAGAGCTGATGTTGCTAGTGTTGTTGTCTGAGTCCAGTCTTGCTTTCTTGAACCAAAGAGTTTGCATGTGGCTAGGAAGACTAAGGAGTAACAATGGAGGATACATATCTTCTATTTCTGGACTCACGCTGATAGCATGGTGCTGAAACAGAGGCACAGAAGGTACTCTTACAAGACTGCCAAAGATCTGGTGAATTCACAGGAGCATCAAGGTGCTTCAGGCGTTGATTTTTAGCTTCCTTTAGTGACAGATTCACAGCAGCAATGCAAGGAATCATTCTTTGCTCGCTAAACCTGATTGTCTTTAAAGAGAAGACAAAGGAAGAGGAAGAAATAATATAAAAAGAATGGGTTTGGGTGATAGAAAAGAGCAGAAATCCAATTCTGTCAATGTAGGCCCACAAACCTTGTGGAACTGTGGTAATCTTTCCCTCTGGAGCAGTAAGATGAGGTTGTTCCTGAAGAATAGGATGGCAGAGGTTCAATCACAGTGTGTTAAAGGAAAATCAGTAAAGCTTGCTTCTTTTTACTGGTTCCCTAGTATTGTCTTGAAATTAAGAATGCAAAATTATATACCGTTTTGTCACCAAATAATCCTAGTTTGAGCTTCACTGTTTCATTTAGTCCTNTCGTGTTTTTCTTTCCCCCCCCCCCCCCCCCCTTTTTTTTTTTTCTCCAGGAGTCTTGCACTATCGTCGCATGCTTCAATAAGTCACAGCCTTAATTTCAGTGTTCGGTCTGTTTTCAGTGCGCTCTCTCTCTCTGAATTTTACAGACAGTTAGAGGTAGTGGAGTGATCTTATAATTGTTCGCTTTGAACAAGTTAAGGTGCAGATTCCCTAATAGAAAGCTGCACTGACAACTAATACGCCCTTGTTACTATTTCTTTCTTGTCACCTTTGGCTACATCGCAAGAATGGGGTGAAATCCTCTTGGACACCGGTCACCAGTGGTGTCCCTC
>VXBH01007438.1:0-19086 GCA_013400035.1 Rynchops niger
AATCTGAAAAAGACCTACAGGAGAAGGAGAAATTTTAGTAGATGTATTAGCATCTTAAAGTATCCTTTATACTGAGGGGACATTGCTGAGCATTTTCTATTCTTGTCTGGTCAGGGGAAGGTGTAGGGACTCGTCCTTTTCTCGGATCAGATGCAAACTGTTATTGTATTGAGACAAAGATAAGTAACATTTATGTAGTTATAAACTATGTATCTGTGTTCATATAATATGAAATATCAAGATTAAAAATAAAAAGACTATTGTGGCTTCAGAGAATGTGATTAAATAATAAAAGGTGCATGAAAGATTTGTGACTGAATTCTTTCTACAAACGTTGAGTAGTGAGAACAGTAGTGACACTGAAGACATTCTGCAAGCAGGTGAACAAGACAAAAGAAGAATTCTCTGAGAAGCCATAAGTTGTGAGAAATAAAGTAATTTTGTCAACGGTCCTGCTCCAAGGTACATCATCATAAAATGAGAGAAACTCTGATGAAGGTGTTTGATGCAAGCAGCAAAACATTACACTTTCAATTTTGCTGCTCCATTTCTGGTAATATATTACTTTATTCATTTTAGTAAAAAATATGAGGGAATTAAAATTACTGGGAAATTCAGAAAAGAAATAGGCTGGCTTTCATATATATTAATAAAATTATTGGGAAATTCAGAAAGGAAATAGGCTGGCTATTAGCTAAGTATGGTATAAACCAAATAGTGTATTGTATAAGTAGCATTGCATAACCTAAGTAGTAAGCATTTAGCTAAGGAGGGTGTTAGCTAAGTGGGGAAAAGAATCATACAGAAATAAACAAATGAGCAGATAGCACCTTAATAGCTGGTACCCATTATAATGTGCATGAATAGAATATTCTCTTTCTAACAAGCTCCAATTTAACCTCAGAGAAATTTTATGACAAATATTTTCTCAAAGACGTGTTTCTTCATATTTTTACATTGTATAAGAAGGGTGATTTTGTCCCCAGCACATTCTGCTCTACCCTTCAAGATATAAAGTATATAGCAGGCCTAGGTAGTATAGCAATATTAATTAGATTTAAAAATACCAAATTGTTTGAGACGATATTTGGCCTTTCCCATAACAAAACATGAATGGCTTCCTCACTCTAACTTGACTCTGTATAATGACATCAATTTTACCTGCAACTTACTATTGAGATTATTGTCACTTTTTTGTCCCCACTAGTTTCTTTAAGAGAGAGGAATAGAGAGCTGATTTCCAAATTTATTTGTTCTGCTTCAGCCTAGATATATTATCGTAACAAATCCCATTCCATTTAGGAGATGTTAAAGAAGTTAAGGATGCAGCCTATGTATTTTTCTCCTATGTCTTCAGGAGAGGAGCATCTAGTGATCAAGCTGTTATCAGGTATCTGAGAGCATGCTATTTCCTTTTGGCTTTACATATTATTCTGCATAAAAATTACCTTTCTATAAAACCCTAGGAAAATCTTTCCTGGTTTTAGGCACTATCATGTGAAGATTAATCAGAAATTAGTAAATCTATTTACTTCAGTGTCACATTTGCATATCAGACCACTTATATGAGGGCTTAATTATTTATTTAAAGGAAAAATGACACTATTGAGCATGCTTAATGCTCTGAAAATGGAGAAAAAAGCTCTTGTCTTGCTTGTAACTTAATCTCAAAACCAAGAGCAAAAGCATATATTCCAAAAAAGCATAGATGCTTTTAGTAACAATCTGAATGAAAAACAACCTTTTTTTGTTTGTTACCATGTAGAAAATAAACTACTTAGAATATATTTCTGAATTATATCCATATGTTTGTCAATTCAAAAACAAGACCATGTTTAACATTATTTCTGTTTCTGACCACTGCAATAAACTTTTTTGGAACATTTCAAACCGAAATGATGACAAATCCCAGGTCTGATATAAAGGGGATCCGGAGAGGATGTTTGTCCCTAAGTATTGGAACACTACTGTGTTATATCATGGTAGTCTTCTGAGTCTTATCGTGAAATGACATGCCATAATTTTGCTTAGAAATCTTCTTGCTATTTAATTATAATACTGAGGAATTTGGTTTCTGAAAAATGTAATTCCAAGTGACACAACTTAGATAGGAAAACCTATCTTACTCACAGAGAAAATAAATAGTAGTTGGGTAAACTGCCAGTTTGTTTTATTAGAAGTCCTGTAATAAATCTTTCAGTATAGAACGTAAAAGTATTTTACGTAGTTCCTGTTAAGTTGTATCTGAGGCTTTCATGACATGAAATGATATATTGGAACAGGGACTGGCTACACTAAAAAATCTGAAGAATGTTAGATTCAGATAAGTGTCAAGATTTCTGGCGTTTATTCAAAAAATATATTTTTATATGTAATATTAGCCAAGAAATACAACAAGAAGAGTCTAGTATTTCAGTACAATGGCAGACTAAATGTAAGGCACTGCAGGGTGACAGAAATGTATCTAAATATGCCACTAATTTTCACTTCTCCTGTGAAATAAATAATTACAAGGTCAAGTAGGAAGTTTAAAGAAAATCTCTGTTGTGCTGCAACAGCTAAAGTATGTCTGTCCTGCATAGCAGTTAGTAATGGAGGTAAAGTCAGATAAAAGGATTCCGCTTGTGTGCTTTGCAAATGGATGGAAATCTTCATACTCAGTGAAATATTTGAAGAATGTCGTATTTTAAGAGGCAGCAAGAAACTGAGGTGAACAGCCTACAACTAATGACAGAAGTATTTAGACTATGTCTTAGCCCTTTGGAATTTATTCAACACAAGCACATGGTTTTAGAAAGAATTGGGCAATTTTATGACCAATCATTTTTGTAATTCTAATTTTTAAACTGAAATCAATATTTTAAAAAATCAGCTAGTGGCAAGACACCGAAACCTGTCATTTTTTTCATTCCTACATATCACAGTGCACAACATAGAAGTTGTATTATGAATGCAAATATCAGTGTCCTTAAAATTTACGAATACACTGTATAAAGAAAGATTTTGAATTACTAATGGCATCTGCCATGACTGCTTGATGTGTAATACTTAAATTATTGTCATTTATTGTTAAACTCTTCCCTTACAGATCCATATAGTTTACTGACACGAAATTCGCAATTAATGTGCACATAATAGAACATAGAGAATAGAATAGAATAGAATAGAATAGAATAGAATAGAATAGAATAGAATAGAATAGAATAGTTCAGTTGGAAGGNTCTACAACAATCATATAGTCCAACTTCATGATCTACTCCAACTGTGAGATCAGTTGTGTGTGTCTTCCTTCTAGACAGCTCTCTGCTAACAGGAACAACTGCATGGATGGCTCCAAGAGATGCCCTTTGTGATGGCATATTTTACTCACACTGTTTCTAGAAAAACAAGTGTCTGTCTTATGAATCAGTCTGACAACAAAATATTACTCGCTGGGAAAAAAAAAAAAAAAAAAAAAAAAAAAAAAGCTGTGCTTTTGTTTTAATGTTAAAATAGTATTAAAATATTACTGCTTTATCTCAGCTCAAATGTAATCTTACATGGTTTGTATCCTAAGTTTCAAAAACAGTTCATGCAATAATGTCACTAATCAGTGTGACAAGATATGTTCTTTTAATTTCTAATCAAGAGATGCATTATAAAGAATTCCATTGATAAGGCTCTATTAACAAATACTTGACGTTGCTAGGAGCTGCTAGTCAGGACTGAATTGCAAACAGGGAACTCATTTGTAAAATGATTACTGGTGTTGTACCCCTGATCTCAATTAACTGCCAGCTGAAGTCAGATTCTCTTAATGTGATTCATTTTAACATAACAAGTGTAAATAGTTTTGCCATGCAGAACAAACTGATTATTTCAGACACAGTGGAGACCTTACTTAAAATGTCAGACAGATTATGAATTCATGCTAAATAAGTTAATGAAAAGATTAATATCAGTGACAACAGTGCTTCCAGACATAACTCCTTATTATGCTTAAAAAGGAAGCTCTTATCTTTTTTTTTTTTTTTTTTTTTTTTTTTTTTTTTTTTCCCCCCTGGCTAATAGGCATTTTCTTTGAAATGCATAATTTCCTGTACCACTTGAAGCTAATTGGTAAGTCGAGAGTTTCATCTGTTTTCACCAAGAAAAAAAGAAAAAAAGTACATATATATCTATGGATTACTCTTGTTGGGTTTCTCTCCTTCATTATAAGAGTCTGTGCCAGTAGGGAAGTGTTTTTACAATGTATAACTTGTATTCAAAATAATTTCAGAGACCATTGTCAGGTAGGATTTATGCAACATTTAACCCTTGTCACTCCAATGCTTTGATTAAGCTACCTTTATTAGGGGAAGACATTGGTACAGGCTCTCATCTTTAGAAATATAAGTGGTCTGATGTATTTCAAACCACACAATTTTTTCCTCATTCTTCACAAGCTCCTTTTATTTTTTTTCTCTTCTTTTTTTTTTTTTCCACTTGTGTAATTACATATTACAGTCATACTCCTTGTTCCCTTACACATTCTTGAGCAGTTATATGATAAGAAAATGATCTTATATTAGAATATTTAAAAAATTATTAGCTAGCCCTGTGGTGTTTCAGCAGAGAAGAAACTAGTAGTCCTTTACCTAGCATTCTCCATATCTTTTTTCCTGTTCAAAAAAAAGGGAGAAATATTCAGAGCTTTACTTTGAAAACATTCAAGAGAAATAAAATGCTAAGTAAATAAACACTCTGAAAATTATTGACATAATCATACATTGTAGACGGGTGTGCTACTTTAAACTCAGTCCTTAAATTTGTAAGATTTATTCATTGTGTTTGCTGAATTTTTTTTGCCAGTATTCACATTAAGTGGGTGAAATTAATTAGAAAAATACATGATGAAACCAATATTATCTTATTGTATAAGATAATCATAGATCTGGAAAATTCAATTTCCCTGTTATGCAGTCAACATGTGTACCCTACATATAATAGGATTGATAGTCTTAATATTATGTTTTAAGTTTTATATGTTCCTCTGCATGATGCATGTTTGAACCAGTGAATGTTAAGGAGTATTTAATTTAACCTCATTCAAGAAACTCAGAAAAAAATATTCTGAATGTAGAATATGTTTAAGCAGAAAAACATAGAAAAAAAACCCCATATTTTCTGCTAATGTACTAGAAGCTTGGAGATACAAAGAGGCACAGAATGTTGCTTAGCTCTGATATTTACCCCTAAGATGCATACTTTGTCCATGACTTAAATAAAGAATTTATTGGAGAACTGCATATCAGGAAAGTATATTATATTATCATACTAAACCTTGCTCATCTTCTGGAAAATAATTTATAATTCATGTTGGCGGAAAGGGAATATCTTCGGTCTTTTCTTCTACCAGGTTTCTAAAAAACTGAAATTTATAACAGGATTGTAAAATTCGGTAGGAATCGCACTGATCTTTCTTAAATAGAAATTCATCGACTCATAAACTTACAGACTCATAGAATCATAGAATAATTTGTGTTGGAAGGGAACTTTAAAGGTCATTTAGTCCAAACTGCCCCGCAACAAGCAGGGACACCTTCAACTAGATCAGGTTGCTAGATCAAAGCCCCGTCCAACCTGACCTCGAATGTTTCCAGGGATGGGTCATTTACCACCTCTGTGGGCAACCCATTTCAGTTTTTCACCACCTTCATTGTAAAAAACATCTTCCTTCTATCTAGTCTGAATCTTCCCTCTTTTAGTTTAAAACCATTAGAGTTTATCCTATCACAACAGGCCCTGCTAAAAAGTTTGTCCCCATCTTTCCTGTAGGCCCCCTTTAAGTACTGAAAGGCTGTAATAACGTGTCCCTGAAGCCTTCTCTTCTCCAGGCTGAACAACCCCAACTCTCTCAGCCTTTCCTCATAGGAAAGGTGCTCCAGCCCTCTGCTCATATATGTGGCCTTCCTCTGGACCCATTCCAACAGGTCTTTCCTATGCTGAGGTCTCAAGAGCTGGATGCAGTACTCCAGGTGGGGTTTCACAAGAGTGGAGTAGAGGGGCAGAATCACCTCCCCTGACCTGCTGGCCACACTTTTTTTGATGCAGCCCAGGATACGGTTGGCCTTCTGTGTTGTGAGCGCACATTGTCAGCTCATGTCCAGCTTTTCATCCTCCAGTACCCCCAAGTCTTTCTCCTTAGGGCTACTCTGAGTCCGTTCATCCCCCAGCCTGTATTGATACCAGGGGTTGCCCAACTCAGATGCAGGACCCTGCACTTGGCCTTGTTGAACCTCATGAGGTTCGCACAGGGCCCGCTTCTAGACCCTGTCCAGGTCCCTCTAGATGGCATTCCATCCCTCAGGCGTGTCAACTGCACCATTCAGGTTGTTGTCATTCGCAAACTTGCTGAGGGTGCACTTGATCTCACTGTCTATGTCATTGATGAAGATATTAAACAGTACTGGTCCCTGTGTTTCCCTTTTTACAGTCACCAGGGACTTTATCCAAATGCCACGACTTCTCAAATATCAGGGAGAGGGGCTTGGCAACTATGTCAGCCAGTTGACTCAGGGATGCGTCTCATCAGGTCCCACAGACTTCTGTATGTTCAGGTTCCTCAGGTGGTCACAAACCTGATCTTCTCTTATAGGGGGAGGGACTTTGCTGCTCCAATCCCTGTCTTGCAATCCATCCACTAGAGAGGTGTAGGGAGAGAGGTTGCCAGTGAAGACCGAGGCAAAAATGTTGTTGAGTACCTCAGCCTTTTTGTCCGTTGTTACCAGTTTACCAGTCTTGCTTATGAAGGGGGGCACACTTCCTTTGACCTTCCTTTTCTGGCTGACATACCTGTAGAAGCCCTTATTATTCTCTGCATCCCTTGACAAGTTCAGCTCCTGCTGTGCCTTGGCCTCCCTGACCCCATCCCTGCACAACTGGGCAGCATCCCTATACTATTCACAAGATACCTGTCCCTGCTTCCACTGCCTGTGCATCTCTTTCTTGCCCTTTAGTTTGACCATCAGGTCTCAACTCAGCCACACCTGTCTCTTGCCCCTAAGTATTTGAAAATACTCTTGATGATACTACTTTATTTAATTTTTTTTTTTTTTCAGCGTCTGCGTAGATATTGGTGTAAATGAATGAGTACAGTGCCAGGGAAGAAAATTTAGGTCCATAAAAAAAAAATAAAAATCATAGATAGTGATGCTTTGATATTCCTCATATTGTCAGTGTTTGGAGAGTGAATCTAAAACATTTTAAAAGTTTTCATTGTACTGTCTTCAAAATATCTTTATTTAATTCAAGAGGGATGTGTTACAGCTTTTTTGTTTCTACAAAGTGTTAGTGATGATGAAATATGAAAATGTATTTAATGAGGGAAAACCAGTCTCTTTCTCTCAAGATATATTCTGTAAAGGCTCACATATTACAACATATGGTTTTCATTCTGTTTTTCAAACAAAGGTGAAAATCCACAAGTGTTAATCTTGGGGTTTTAATATCATTAATTTCTTTACACCAAATCTGGAAAAATCCAGGAGTTTTTTACAAGAAAAAACACCCCAGTTATTCACTGTACATTGCTAGAAGTGTGGTTATTTGATTTGAAAAAAAAATAGAGACAATAGATCCATATACAACAACTTAAGATATAGGCAGGCATGTATCCTCTACCATCTCTAATCCAGTGATTGTGAATGTACAATTTAAGAAAGGAAACCAAATACTGGCTTGGCTGACATGCTCTCCTGGAATAGCATCTCCTACTGGCACTGTGCTAGATGGACCACTGATCTGAAGGAGATCTTCTTCTGTTTTTAAGCTGCCTTTAAGGTGTTCAGTGACAGCATAGATTGAGGTCATGAAGCTCCACAGGAGATCTGGTTGATTCAGCTCCATTATATCAGTTTTTCTACCACATGTCAGGTGCACACATGAACACCTATATCTATCCAGCCTAAAAGGGAAAAAAAACTAAAAATGTGAAATGAAAAGAATAAAAAATCTGTGAAAACTTTATGTTGATTAACAAATATTTCAATTATACAGGGTAAATGAAATAGCTATGAATTATTGAGGAGCTGGGACCAGCCGTCAGAGTATCTTTAGCTCAAGACGTAAACTTTCTTGTCCATTAAAATACATTTTAGTTGTGAAATAAAGCCTTTACTAAAGGAGAGGGTTTTGTTGCAGGAATAACTTCAGTGCCACCTTCTTAAAGCCTGATTCTAAACTGTTAAATTAGTTAACATTGAGTAAATCAGTGCATTTTAAAGAATTCTTGCTTTTTGTATCATGAGAAGACTAAGCATAAGGTCTTCT
Source organism: Rynchops niger (assembly GCA_013400035.1). NCBI lineage: Eukaryota > Metazoa > Chordata > Aves > Charadriiformes > Laridae > Rynchops > Rynchops niger. Next base: position 8,290 of record VXBH01007438.1, read on the forward strand.
TAAATCCACAAACACTTATGTTATGATATCACATTCAGTCCACTAGTCATCTCAGTCTCACTCCAGCAATGACTGATCAGGAGAAAGCCAGGAAAATAAGCAGCTTGAAGTTACAGCATTCTCTAGTGTGAGGGAAATTTTTGTTCTTATTTTCGATAGTTTATATTTCAAGGAGCCTCTTGCAAGACTCATGTCTGTGTGCATGTTATACAAACAAAAAATGTTTTAGTTTTGCAATCACAACTTGGGATATTTGAATATTCTTGCAGCCTCTATGGAATAAATCAGCATCACACTTTTATTCTACACTTAACATTCGCTATTTCCACTCTACTTTTTATTACATTGCTTTTTCTTTTCTGTAGTGTGATATGAAAAGTAATGAAGTAATTAAATCACCCATCATATTAGTAAGAATAGTAATTTTACTCTGTATTATTATTCCAGTTGTATTAAGAGTATTTTATGACACAATAAAAATTATTTAATGAAATATGAATGGATTTTGCCCTCCTTTACATTTGATATTTTTTTTTAAAGTTAAAAGCTCCAAAAGGAGCCTTTACCTCCAAATCTGTGGCAATTTCCCCATGAGTATTCATGCATCTGCTTTGATGCATATATATGGAATAGCCACCTTTCCCTTCTTTCTAAAAGGCATGATGATTCCACTCTTTCTTTTTTTATAAAGAATATAGGAGTACATGGGCACTGGGAGCTATCCTCCTTTGCTGAAGAGTTTCATAAGTGAAGATTTGTACATGCCATAAACATACTTTCCTATAATTTATTTAAGCTTTTCTCTATTATGTATCATATATTTGCAACAACAAGTGACATATTTGATTAATGGGATTTGACATGACATGCCTTGCTTGGAAATTTCAGGAAGGAATGATACTCAGTATTAGTCTATCAGAAATGACACATATGTCACTATGTGACTAGCTTTCCAGATAAGGCCCAGGCATGGCTTCATTTCTTTGGGCATAAAAAGACTGACACTCAAGAAAAAAGAGATGATACCTGTCATGTCCTCCTTTTCTCCACAGAAATTCTTCCAAAAAGCCTCTAGGGCTTTACTCTGCTTTTCCAGGAGACGATAGAAGGATATTTGTTCAACGTTTGTTGTGAGAGACCTACTATTAGATGAACAAAGATCACCTTTGAAAAATGTATTTGATATTACTAACAGGGATTTTGGTTAAGTGAGGAATTCTTACAAAGATGAAGAGGGAATTAGAGATACATGTTTGTACATACACACAAATGTGCATACACTTTTGTTTAATTTATATAATTTTATACTTAATTTTATTTTATAATTAATTTTTATAATTTATGTAAGTTATGTGTGAAAGAAATATTTTGTGAAAAAGCTGATTTGGACATAGTTCTGGATACCTGATTTCTCTTTTAATTGTTGCAAATATGTAGTTTATTTTGCAATGGTTTTTATCAGTACCATGAGAGTGAACAATAGCTATAGAAGGCAGATGAAAATATTAAAATTTCAATGCTCTTCACTGTAATCTGAGCAAATTATGAGTAAATAATTATTAGGTATAATATAGTAGTTAGACATTTGTATAAGTATGCATACATATATGTATATACATAAATTCATACACCTGTATTATATATACACATGCAGGTACTCACACGTATATTTTAATGCAATTACTTCTTTGTGGAGAACAAATAGGAATGAAAAATCTGTGAGACCTTAGCTGTCTTTGGGCTACAGAAAGTGTTTTTGAAATCAGTACTTTAAATGACTCACATGTTCAGAAAAAAGCATGAGAGGTGCCTGCAAGTACCTTCCAAGCTGGTGTCTGACATTGAGTAGAACAGCTGTATTTTTTGTGGGTTTTTTTGTGTTTTTTTTTGTTTGTTTTTTTTTTGTTTTTGTTTTTTTTTTATAGCAAAAGATATGAGAGATTGTAAGAAAGAAGATCTATAAAATGTTTCTGACTTTTAGTTCTGAATCAATATTAGGCAATGGCAGTAACTTTCATACTATTATATGTGCTGAACCCCTTTTTATGGAGGTAATATGACTTAAAATGCTTCTCATCTTGGCAATAGCTGTTCTGCTTTGTGGTGTATTACAAAACGACAACAGGACTTAAAGTTTGGAAGAAGGTCAACCCTTCAGGCAGTGATGCCGTGGGGAAACCAGAAAGTGTCCCCACTTCTCAGCCTATGCAGCCACTTGTATCCCAAATACTCACAAAGCACTTCACTGCCTTAGGCTATTTCAAAGGCAGAGCTTCTTCATTCTAATTAAAATATGTTTGCACTGCTTAATAAAAAATAGCTTTTTTACAAGAGTGCATTATTGTGTACAAGAAATCCTAGTTCCACTGAAAGCTACTTACATACAGCACCATTTGCTAAAACAGTCTCCTAGGGAAATTCAAAATACTCGAATTGGGATAAAATGTGATAAGAGATGGATAAGGAACTCATTTTAGCTATTCTCACAAAGGGAAGAAGAAGCATGGAGGCTTCTATAGTTCTTAAAAAGTTTAAAGATAGGTATCACTTCTTCTCAGATTCCCCCCCGTAACTTGTTATAATTTGTCCCTGAATATTGGAACTTAAATATACATACATACATATATANTTTATGTGAGTTTCAGAAGATGACTAAGGATTTTAGAATAGAAAATGAAGAGAAAAACTTAAAATTGAGAGGGGTACAAGTAAAAACACCAAACAAAACCAACCAATATTTTGTTTGCCTTCCACTTTCTTTCCCCTTCTTATGTTTTCTGTGTCAAAACCAAAGGAAAATAATGCATCTCCATTAACCGATATTTAGCAAAGCTACTTACATTATTGTCAATCTCTTTGTGGCTTTTTAACAGTGTTTTTAGAAAACACAATTTTATTTTTAAAGAAGATAAACAATAAATGAGGGTGGATTCTCTAATGTTAAATGGAGAAGAAAAAATATTCAAAGCCAAATTCACCTCTTTCATCAGAGTCTAATTCTGAAAACATATGTGTAAGAGACTTGTCTTATAGGATGGAACTCTAAGTTATTCTGAATGCATGATCTACTGATATTCATCTGATAATAATTGTGTTACTGAGAAAAAGGAGATGAAGCCTTGTCATACAAGAAGCCAGTAGCCTGAGATAACATGCTAAAGATAAAAAGGAAATCAGTTGAAATTACATGAAGAAACTTATCTGATCTGTGATATTTTTTTCCACCAGTGGCCCCAAAAATAGGAATCAACAGTGCTGTAAAAATGGTGTATTATACGTGTTTCATTTAATACTGATGAACAACCTAACAGCTGAAGAGCATAAGCAAACAAAAACCAAGGTTATGAGGATACACATGCTGACACATCATTCATAACGTTCTGCCCGTCTGGGTCAGAAGGATAGTGATTACCTTGTGGGATAACAAAATCTGCAATGGAAAAAGGCCATACAAACTTTTCTTAATATTGAAGAGCTGAAGGAGATTGAAGAACTATGTGTCCCCATTTATGTAATTGTTGTTGACTATCTAAAGTGTAGACCAGTGTCTAGAAAACTAAAGTAGAAGAAAAACATAAAAACTTCAAAGATATATTAGCTTATCATAACAAAGTATATTTGTATAAGCTCAGGTGCAGCAAGGGACTTTATAAGTTAAGCAGCTAAACAGTTCTAAAAAAAATAAATTCCCCTGCTGAATTATGAGGTTTCTGTCATATGAGCTTAAAACTAATGAACTTATTTGCTTCACATTTTTCATAGATCCACTTAGAAGTTAAAACTTGAATCTTGAATTCACATAATACAAATCATATTATGCATCCTTTGACTATTACATAATTTTATAATAAGTGTTGTATAACCTTTATACTATTATGTTGAGAAGCTTTTTATAAAAAGGAATACACATAGGATAGAAGAAAAAAAAAATTATCTTTAATCTTTATTCAAAAATCTTGCTGCAGTTTTCCTGTTAATGGCTTAAAACAATACAGTCTTAGCCTTGGATCATAGTCATTTTAACTTACAGTACCACATTACAAGTGTAATTCTGCATTTCGTATACATAGAAGATTTGATGATTACTACTTACTTAGTTTAATCGCCTCAGCTTTCTGAAAACTCCAGACTGTCACCAAGACCTCTTGAAATCATTTCTTCATAATAGAGGTCCCCCAGGAGTACAGTGGGCACACAGTGACGTGTAGCTGCTTCCAACATGGGGAGAGGAGGTATGAGTTAATTTAATAGCAACGTGGCACAGCAAGTAAGGACACAACTTGCACCTTATTTTATATAAAATGAGAGAAGAATTATAAGTTCTGTGGCAAAACATTGTTATTCATATGGAATATTGGTTAAAAAAATAGGCTAAAATCTAAGTAGTCTAACATTGGCATTTACAGCTGTGTTTTTGAAAAATACTCATTTTCTTTAAGAAATTGCTTTGTGTTGCAGTATGCTAGGCTGAGTTCATTTTAGTTTAAGTTGTTTTGTTCCTGAATTTAATCCCCAAGAAAACATAAATGGTTTAATTAGAGCTTAAACAAACTCAAACTTTCCTAGAGAGTTCCTTCAAGTTTTTTTTATGTGAGCTTATTGATTTTCTGTAACCAAAATTTGGTTTCATAATGGGACACCAGACTGATCTTTCCAATAATAAATGTCTAAGATGTTTCATTGGAATGATAACACTCTAATTATTCTATGTTTTTGCAGACCTTATTCTACATTATTCAAACACTTTTATTAGAAAAAGGAAATTAGATTTGGGTAGATTTCAGTCAGAACAACTGAGCTTTTGAACAATCTATTAAATAGCCTCAATTTCATTTCCGGATTTCTTAGGAAACATTATTTGTTACTGAAGTCTCGTGCAATTTAAAGTCTATTTCAAGAACGGTTTGGTTGTTAGATACAAACAAACTGCTTCATTAACCAGAATTAATGTTTACTAAATAGCTGTCCTTTCAACTGGCTAGGGTTGATTGAAGTTAGTATATAGAATTATTCCTTTATTCTCTGACTTTTTATAGAGGAATATCCCTTATAAATTATTCATCTGAATTATTTTCAATTTCAGACGAAGCCTTAGTCTCGCTGAAGAATGCGAGCTGTGTAATTGGCTTTAAAGAGGCCATTGAGTGGTTCTCCATGTAATACTTGTGTCTGCGAAAACAAGGTAATTAGAAACAAAGATTTTCATACATCGAAGCTGAAGAGGGAGCTAGGAATTAATTTTCTTTTTATTTTCCTACTGGTGGAGACAGTGACATATCGGTATGCAATGTGCTGTCACAGGGAGGAATGCTGACATAATGCTTGATGCTGCTAGGACAAGTCTTCAGAATCCTGTAGAACCTGCTCTGACTTCTTGATCCTCTCTACACCTCATTCATACACTGCAGAAATATTTAAGCAAGTCTCTGTCCTTGTTTTTGTAGGACAGTTGTTTTTGGTTCTTTGGCAAAAACATGCATGCTGTGTATGCAGGATACTGATGTTTTCAGGGTATCAGAAGAGCAGTGAGTGCCCACAGCAGACAGTATATTTGCTGTAAAGAAGGCAAATATTTCTAAGTATTTCTAAAATATTCTAAAAATACTAATATTTCTAAAGTTTTACTGACAGTGTTAGGAACCACATTCACAGTCTATGCATTCCTCAAAACCTGTTATATTTAGTGAGGATCTTTTTCCAGAAGATGCACTTTTTTTCCTTTTCCTCTTTATTCTTCTTTGGTTTTCTTCTGAACACTACTCAATCATAAATAGTGAGATATTTATATAGGAAATACATGTAAGTGGGCCTCTAAACAGGAAATATATCCTCTTCAATATCTTCTTAAGCTCACTTCAGTTTTCCAATACTGAATTTTAAGGAGTTCTAATTGTTCATTGTCCTACTGACTGTCCATGTTGTTATGTTTGCGACTTTGTCCTGGTTTGGGGTGGAGCAGAGTCAGCTTTCTGTTCAGTGAGAGGCTCTTGCTTATACTTGTTACTGTGGCAACCAGGGTCACTGACTCAGTTGTTTACATCACACAGGGGTCACACCTGTGGGGAGGCGTGGACAGGTCAGGTGACCCAAACTAACCAATAGGATGTTCCCTTCCATCTGCCATGCTCAGTATAAAATCTGAGGGACCAAAGAGGTTAGGTTGGCTTTTTTCTAGTGAGTTCTTCTCTGTTGGTTCTTTGTCTTCAGCTCCTCTCTGTTGGCTTTTCTCCAGTGTCACTCTTCAATGACTGATGTCTGAGGAGGACCCCATCAGCTCATCTGCCTTTTGATTCTGCTCAGTGTGTTCCAGTTCCCATTTGTCACTGAGTCCAGTCTGGAACTTTCCCAGTGCCTGCCANTTGGGAGAGGTCATCTGTTGTCTTGTCAGTGGCCAGCCCGGCACAAACCACGACAGACTTGCAGTGATATAGTCTACCACTGGACTCACCAGTGCCCAGTACAGAGGAATGATCACATCCCTAGTCGTGCTGGCCACACTATTCCTGATACAGGCCAAGATGCTGTTGGCCTTCTGGGCACACTGCCAGCTCATATTCAGCCAGTTGTCTGCCAACAACCCCAGGTCTTTTTCCACCAGGCAGCTTTCCAAACACTTCCCCAAGCTTGTAGCACTGCATGGGGTTGTGACCCAAGTGCAGGACCCAGCACTTGGCCTTGTTGAATCTCATGCAGTTGGCCTTGGTCCATTGATTCACCCTGTCCAGATTCCTCTGTAGAGCCTTCAGCCTCAAGCAGATCAACACACAGGAGGAGCTGGAAGCCATTGTGTAGCTTACTGAGGGTGCACTCAATCCCCTCGTCCAGGTCGTTGCTAAAGATATTAAAGAGAACTGGCCCCAATACCGAGCCCTGGGGGACACCACTTGTGACTGGCCTCCAGCTGGATTTGACTCCATCCGCCACCACTCTTTGGGCCTGGCCATCCAGACAGTTTTTTACCCAGGAAAGAGTACACCCATGAGCAGCCAGTTTCTCCAGGAGAATGCTGTGAGAAATGGTGTCAAAGGTTTTACTGAAGTCCCGGTAAACATCATCCACAGCCTTTCCTTCATCCATTAAGCTAACTATCTAACAAGGCCATAAGGTTTGACTGAGATTGCAAGTCCTTAGGACTGAGGCTTGCTGGTTCTGCTGTGTGAATTTTCTTGACCTACTTGCAGTTTTGTTTTACTTGGTTTAGTCACAACAACAATTTCTCTAAATGATTATGTGTCTATGGATAATTTGCTTTACTTTTGTTTGTCTTTGTGTGGTACAACCATAATTTTAGAGAGAGAGCAGCAGAAAGTACTTAGTCTATGTAGAATGGGATGGTTTCAATTATAACACAATGACACAACGTAGAGAAATACAGGCCTGGTACAATACCAGAGTCCTTGAGAAGTCAAGACATCGGATGCAGCTTTGACTACTCAGCCATCATCACTAAAAATATGCAGATGTGAAGCTTGGCAAAATGGGGTTTAGGGATAACAAAGATAACATATGTAAAAGGCACAATATTTGGTGAATTTGGATGTAATGTGGAGCTGCAAGACCAATGAAGAAAGAACAAAGGTATAAAAGTGTATTAGCAAACATGACTGCAGGTATATCCTGTACAAAGAAAAAAGAAGACACCATTATGAACATCATATTCCTCACAGAGATGGGCTTTGGATGCTCACTTTAACACCCTCATCACCACTACAATGGTGGCTATATATTTGGAACGTAAACACGGAAAGCTCAAGACTATTTTTTTTCATTAAACTCTGTATTTCAGTGCATCCTCTTCTCTTCAGTTTGACACAACAGTTATTTAATGATCATAGAATAATATAGTGGTTTGGGTTGTAAAGGACCTTTAAAGATCATCTAGTCCAATATTCCTGCAGGGACATCTTTCATTAGATCAGGTTACTCAAAGACCCATTCAGTCTGACCTTGAACCTGTCCAGGGATGGGACATTCACAACTTCTCTGAGAAACCTGGTCCTGTATCTTACCACCTGCATTGGAAAAAATTTCTTCCTTATGTCCAATCTAAATCTACGCTCATTCAGTTTAAGACTGTTGCCCCTTCTTGTGTCACATCAGGCCTTGATATAAGTCTGTCTTCATCTTGCTTATAAGCCCCCTCTATATATTGAAAGGCTACAATAAGGTTTCCCTGGGCTCTCCTCTTCTCTAGGCTGAGCAACCCATCTCTCTCAGCCTTTTCTGATAGGAGAGGTGTTCCAGTCCTCTTACCATTTTTGTGTCCCTCCCCTGGACAAACTAACAGGTCAATGTCTTTGTTGTGCTGGGGACCCAAGAGCTGGACGCAGTACTCCAGGTGGAGTCTCATGAGAACAGAGTAGAGGGGGAAAACCTCCTCCTTCAACTTGCTGGCCATGCTTCTTTTGATGCAGCGCAGGATATGTTTGGCCTTCTGGGCTGCAAGCATGTGTTGCCTTCAGTGGTGAAGGATGTTGATAGCATAACACCAGTGCTAGTGTCTTTGTCATAAAGTTATCTTGTTTTGAGAAAACAAACCAACTACAAAACTTTATCTCTTATATTCTGCAATTGGCATTTCACTGATGTACTACAGTAATATATCATCAATTCACTGGTCCACTTGTAATATATGAAAGTTAATGCGTAATCAACACACCATGATTTTGATGATAACTCTCTGTAATGAGTTACCAGGGCAATGCCAGCAGGTGCATACTAATGACTGATCATATCACCTTAGTATGAATGTTTTGCTGTTTTTATAAGCAAGGAACTTACTGAGGATGGTCTGACTGTCTACTGCTGTAGAAAGGGAACTCATGAGACGTAGAAATGTGATTTTAAACCCCTACTGTTACTGCATTTGTAGTTTTAAATTTGTACTTGTGGTTTACATAGGAAACCACAAGCAATTCCACCTTAGTTATAAAAAAGAAAAATTGTGTGCAACAAAAAAGGCTAATTCTTCTTTTGTGTTTGCCTATTCAAGTGGTATGAGTGTATTCCAAAACTGAAACTCATTTTCAGTACAGATTTTCACGGGAATTTGTGGTAGGTGATATAACAAGGGCAAGCAGCTATAAATTGTGGCTTGGGAAGATCAGACTGTACATAAAAACAAAAACAAACAAACAAAAAAAAAACAACAACAAAAAAACCCTGGCGTGTAATGCAGCACTGGAACCGACTAGCTAGAGATTATATTATATAAAGTCTCAATCCTTGGAGGTTTTTCAGACGCTGGCTAGACAAAGCCAATGCTGAATGACCTAGCTCTCAGATCAGCTCCTCCAAGGTCCAAGCAACTTCTCTATTATTCGGAGTTATTGTGAATAAATATATCAGAAAGTCCTATCCCATGTATCCCTTTTCTACGGTGATGATAGAATCTCCTCTGTCTAGAATCATTTAGAATTTACTATGAATGCATTGTGAAAATATCTGTAAGATTATTAGTTGCTCATTCATTCATAAAATGTAATTTACTATTAGACATAATTAGAGAACTAAACAAGATCTTTCTTTTTCCTTGAAGTGGAATATGAATTCCTACTGCCTTCATTAAATCATCATATAAATACTGTTTAGCAAGTATACATCTATATAACAATAAAACAGTTGAGGTAGCATATTTTAAAACACTGAATAAACCAGTAAGGCCACACAGCAACTCACTAACTAAGGCCAAAATGGCTTTTCAAACCATAGAAACATGGTTTGAATATAGAAAGCTTTTTTGTAACTGTACATTCTATAGCAGGAATGTGAAGGTAGCAATAACAGACAGTAACTACAACTAAAACATAATGTCAGCTTCATACAATAGTAACAGATAGATTCTTAGACTTTGGAGAGCACCATCCCCAAAGTCTAAGAATCCAGCTGTTACCAGGGCTTCTATACATACTTAGAGATTGTATTTTTTTGTAAATTAAGGTAAGAATCCACCTTACTGAATTACAGTCTCTCAGTAACAATAAGAACTGAGTAGTAGAAAAACATTATTGAGATCTTCTTTTTTGTTGTAACCAGTAAAAAGGCTTACATAAAAGTATTAACTACAATAAACTCAAAGGAAGAGTAATCACAAGCAATATCTCTGTCCAACCTAGAAATTAAAAAAAAAATAATAATCAAACAATGCAAAATAAGTCAAAATGACTTTTTGGTTCCTTGTTTATCAATTCATTAGAGTTTCTTAAACAAAAATACACTTTATAAAGTCCTTTCAACAAATACTTCTTAGTGCTTTAGAAGTATTTGATTTGTGTGTTTATGTAGATAAAGTCCTTCCTTTTCTGATAGAAAGTTGTTTGCAGATATGTGGTAAAAATCCAAATGCCAACTGAACATAATTTACATATGTTCCTAATACATTTACAAGTACTTTTCTGATAAAAAAATTGTTATGTTCTTTTTTTTTTTTCTATTTGTTTACAGTATTGGACAGTGGTTTTTTTGCCATTTTGTGAGCAGATGGAATTATTTTCACAATTCTTACCATTTTCCCTTATGCTTATTTGATGACCAGACATCATCACATTGTCAACCATAAAAAAAGTCTACAGCTACATTATCTCCCTTTAGCTTCTGCAAGAAATGTCCAGAAGACAGTTTGATATTGTTCATATCTACTTTCATGTTCTTCACAAATGAATGTTTTTTTTTTTTTAATTATGAGAAACTGGTGGATGATGATTCCCTTACAGTGTTATTTAGTCTGTATGGCTGGTTGGCTGGTTATAGAGCTAAGTTAGAAACTGCTGTCACTACTCTCTCTCAAAAAAAAAAAAA
>VXBH01007438.1:19100-55856 GCA_013400035.1 Rynchops niger
AAAAAAAAAAAAAAAGGTCTGAGCTTTTTAATATGTACAAATTTACGCATAGAATAAAACCTAAAATAAACAAGTTAAATAAAAAAAAAATATTCTTTGAAGAACCTTTCCTATGAAAAAGCTAAAAAATGCTTCTGTCTTTTCAAGCAATTTATCTAAGTTCTTTAAAGTTTCATGATTTCATGATCAAGACTTTTGATTACTTTACACATAAACGTTTGTGTCCTTCAGACTTGAAAAAAAGTCCAATGTACTATTTTGGTGCCCATTTTGAGCTCTGTGAAGTCCCCATCCCTAATTTGTACAGAGCAGTACAGAATGTGTATTGCAGTTTCTCACTCAGTAGGCACATGGGTAAAAGTTAATTAAAGTATCCTTGTTAGAAAATTTAGAATTAGATCTTTTTGTTCATCTACATAGCTTTTCCTACTTTAATGAGATGCTGTAATGTAGTCTTCCTCTGGGAATCCCAAATTATAAGGAGAAATTGTGTCTACTCTGGGTGTTGGTTAAATGGTAGAATTTAACTTTTGTAATAAAGCACAAGCTGTACAACTTAGAATAATGTGAAGGCTGAGAAAAGCTTTCTAAAAATGAAGGAATAGTGGGATTTAAATACCTGTCAGACTTTAAAGCAGACAAGCAAGTACAGTGGACTTTAAACCATTACTATTTGCATTCTGTGGATTTCATCTGAAATCCTGGCACCCTTAAAACATCCAAATTTTACTATTGGTTTGACACATTTTTTCCAAGTTCTTGCCATAAATGGAGCCACAATTAATTTACAATGGGACCATAACTGGTAAACAGATGGTGTGGGAACTGTAGTTGGCCACAGTTAGTTTTGGATGTAAGAATATTAGCCAGACATTGAAAGCTGAATTTCTAGTTAGATTTTCACTTATATGGATAATACCTGGAAGAGATTTGCTAAAAAGGAAATCTTCAACTGCTGCCAAGAAAAGGCTAATTTACCTGGGGGCTTTTTGCAAAGGTTTCCAGTTCTGTTACTGTTTATGATTTTTTTTTTTTTTTCCACTGAAGCAAATTCAGATCAAATTCATTCACCAGGGGTTTGGGTGTTTTTTTTTTTTGTTTTTTTTTTTTGTTTGTTTGTTTGTTTTGTTTTTTTTTTCTTTTTTGTTTTGTTTTGGTTTTTTTTGTTTGTTTGTTTTTTTGTTTTTGTTTGTTTTTTTTTTCTTTTTTCCTTCTGGGTCACATACATTTTATGGATAACCACTAGAAATACAATCTCATAGATATGCAAATTCTGAACTCGCCATCTTTACTGGGAATTTTAGCATAGTATTCAAGGGAGGTATTTTCTCTAGAGATGAAAAAATGCCAAAAAAAAAATATATGCAAAAAACCTGAAATACTGATTATTCACAAAGTTTAAAAAGTATTTGTATTTCTTATAAACTTATATTAATATTATATAAAATATAAACTTCTATTTATTTAAGTTTATTTTTACTTAATTCAATCTACCCTAAAATTTATATTCCAATAGGACACCAGGACAATCTATGATTCTTTTTAAAATCTTATTCCAATACAATTTCAAGATAATGTAGGATATTTTTTTTTAAATCAATAATTACATCACATCTGAATATTGTTATGCTTTAGATTTAGGTTATTTTTCAAACAAAATCCTTCCTCATTTTAGGATATTCATTTTTTGCCACAAAGTGTGACCTTATTAACCAGTAAATTCATACATTTTTTTTTAATTTCCTGGACAGTTTTCAGGGAGGAAGGCAATCATTAGAAGAAAGAAACTTTAAGGGGCACAGTTCTTAAAATTTCATCTATCACTTCTCCTCCTTCCATCAGAGGTTATCTTTATGGAAACTTTATAGACAAGATTTAAAAAAAAATAATCCGCTAATAATCTGATCTAAGTTTTCATCTGACTTTGAAGCTGTCCCTGTGCTGATCATTGTATGACTCTAAAGCAAATTCTGCCTAAAGAGGTAGCCTAGGGTGGGTTGACATTGGCTGGATGCCAAGTGCCCACCAAACAGCTCTACCACTAACCTCCCCTCAGTTGGATAAGGGGAAAGAAAAATACGATGAAAGGCTCCTTGGTCAAAATAAAGGCAGTTTAATAAAGCAAAGACCGCATGCGTAAGCAAAGAAAAACAAAAGATTTATTTTCTACTTCCCATCAGCAAGCAATGTCCAGCCACCTTCCAGGAAGTAGCGCTTCAGTATCCATAGCAGTTGCTCCAGAACACAAACATAGTAATAATGAATGCCCCCCTCTTCTCTTTTCTCGTAGCTTTTTTTGCTGAACAGACATCCTATGGTATGGAATATCCCTTTGGTTAGTTTGGGTCATCTGTCCCACCTGTGTCCTCTCCCAATAATAGCTGGGGAAAAGAAGGAGGAAGGGAGGGACTTTTGGGAATAAGGAGTTTGTCTTCCCAAGTAACCATTATGCATGATGGAGCCCTGCTTTCCTGGAAATGGTTAAACAACTGCCAGTTGATGAGAAGCAGTGAATGAATTCCTTATTTTGCTTTGTTTGCACATGCAGCTTTTGCTTTACCTATGAAACTGTCTTTATCTCAATCCTTGAGTTTTTGCATATTTACCCTTCTGATTTTCTTCCTCATCTCACTAAGGGAGAGTAAACAAGTGCCTGCATGGTGCTTAGCTGTGTACTGGGGTTAATACACACTTCCCCATTTAGAATTTAATTCTATAAATTTGTACTTAATTCCATAGAAACAGTGCAAGCATTAGTACGTACATCATCTGTCTTCAATGTGTCAGTAAGCTTGTTTATCCTCCACGGACCTTCATAAATGCTACAGTCTGGCTTTGCTAATAGGCAGTGAGATCATTGTATTGAAAAGGGAAAAGGAAGTAATTGATACTTCTAAGCAGGGCTCCAGGCTGAATGACACCATCCTGAAACACAGAGTACTTCACTTCTCCAGCTCCCTGACCACAGCTGACATAATCATAACTTCTCAATTTCTCTTAACATATGTACAGAATGTGACCCAAAGGTATCTGTCATTTGAGCTACATTTTCTACTACTTTCGTCATCCTCCTTATATCCATCTCTTGGTGAAATAAGAACAGCAACAGATCGTACTACCTGACTGCTTGAGTAATAGTCCCAGGTAACAGTTCTTTGATTTTTTTTTTTCCCTTTCTGGAATATATGGGTATGTAGGTATACACGTACACTCTGGAAATAACACTCTGACAAGGAGACGTGCTGTGGTGAGGCGCTGACTGTCTGTCCTCTGAATGCAGTAGCAGTCGCCCGGATGCTTTTCAGTTGTTTGACTCCCAAGGTAACTTATTATAGAGAGCCATGATGCATCTGGCTCTCTATATGGATCTTATGGAAGTGATAAGGAACTGACACATAAAATTATGGAATCATAGAATGGTTTGAGTTGAAAGGGACCTTAAAGATCATCTTGTTCCCACTATCCCCTTGACCAGGTTGCTCAAAGCCCAATTCAGCCTGGCCTTGAACACCTCCAGAGAAGGGGCATCCACAGCTTCTCTGGACAACCTTTCCAGGGTCTCACCACCCCCACACTGAAGAATTTCTTCCTAATATGTAATCTAAATCTACCCTCTTGCAGTTTAAAACTCTTACCCCTCGTCCTATTGCGCCACTCCCTGATAAAGAGCCCCTCTGTATCTCTACTGTGGATCACTTTGAGGTACTGGAAGGCCATGAGTCTCCCCAGAACCTCTGCTTCTCCAGGCTGAACAACCCCAACTCTCTCAGCCTGTCCTTATGGGATAGGTGCTCCAGCCCTCCGATCATCTTTGTGGCCCTCCTCTGGACCCGGTCTAATAGTCTCATGCCCTTCCTGTGCCAAGGACTCCAAAGCTGGACAGGGTACTCCAGGTGGCGTCTCACCAGAGCAGAGTAGAGGGGCAGAATCACCTCCCTCAACCTGCCGGCCACCCTTCTTTTGATGCAGCCCAGGATGCAGTTGACTTTCTGGGCTGCAAGTGCACACTGATGGCTTATGTTGAGTTTCTCATCCACCAACACTCTCAAGTCCTTCTCAGGGCTGCTCTCAATCCATTCTCTGCCCAGCCTGTATTTGTGCTTGGGATTGCCATGAATATTACAGTTTATTCCTGCAATTAAAATGCTTTTGACTGCGAATGAAGCAATCATGTACTTGGCACAGACTTAGGAACAGCAAATATGAAAGTCCCCAGTTGACACAAATGAGACAAATGGTCTTCCCACAAAAAAAGAAAGAATACTTTCCATCAGAGCCATCATACTCAGTTAAATACAGCTCTAACAACACAGAAAGAAAGAGAAATTAGATTTGTCTGTTTAGCCCCCTTCTTTCTATATAAACCTTTAATTCAGTAACAAAGAGGCTCCTGGTTTTAGGTCTGAATTTGCAGCTATGAGATGCTAACTTACTGCATAGAAAAATGTGGTACAGACAGACAAATAGATTTCATTTGCTTGTGAACAAAGAGCAAGGAGTTCATTATTTTAGGCATAAACCTATACTTACTTTCTGATCAGAACTGGTTCTCACCTAGTTTGCACAGAGTTTGAAGAAGAAAACTTGATTTTCTGCACACACAACCCCATAGATATTTTGTAAATCTGGGAGGAATAAAAAAAGGGACTTTAATTTAGCTTTTCAAATTCACTGTCTTAGATAAGCCATGATTTTGAATCCCATTTCAGGTGCCAAGACACTCCCATTCTCACCAGAGGAAATATTGTAATAGAACAGGATTCTGGATTCCACTATTCAAGTCACATACTAATTCCTTTCTGTAACTGGGCTGTTGAACGCTGCCTTGTCCCTGCCCCACCAGCCTTGTGTGACTCTCTTCGATAAATCCTCTAACCAGTCAGTATTAATGGGAACTGAACAAGTTTAGCATGGGCTACATTATGCTCCAGCTTTTGAGTTGAAGAGAGAGAAAGAAAGAAAAACAAGAAATAAATGGTTCAGCAAACATCAGTGGGTCACTAATCCTTTATTTGGCATGAAATCTTATATTGTATTTTTCACTAATTTCTCTTTGTTTAAATTAAGACCTCACTCACATCTCAGAATCTCACTTTATTGCAAAGTCTGTTCCCATGCTGACAAAAAGTAAGATCTTTGATCCACTGCTGTTTCAAGAATTTTGCTTTTCACTGTACCTATAAGTAGTAATTAAGGATAGCAGGTCATATAAGGAAAGCAGGTGTATAAGCCAAACAAATCTGGCATCTGAAGAAACATTCATTAGGGACAAGTACTCCCTCTTCAGAAATTCTGCCTCATTAGGAGATAATCAGGAATGCATCAATAAAGTGACATAACTGATTACTTGTGCATCTGTCTCAATAATTCTTGTGCTGCTTAGGTCTGCCAGCAGCAGCAAGCAGGAATAAATTGCCACTGCATTATAATGTTAGATTGATATTAGTGGAGTTACAATTGATGCTTTTATGTTGATTTAAATGGTAAGAACTTATAAAGTTGCTTTATGCAGATGCAGTTGAACTTGATGCACAGATAATTATTGCCGACACAAAAATGTCTCTAAAGGTCATTAGCAGACTAAAATCTGAATTCTATTGAAGAAGATGATTATAATTTGAGTGATTAATATTAAAGGGTGGCTGTTGTATAAGCAGAATTTTCTAAAAACAGCATCTGCTAAGTGTTGCTTAGCAATACTTATGTATATTTAGATGCAAGGGTATGTGTTGGGATCCGATTAAAGGCTATAATTTTTAAAAAGCAAAAATAAAATTCAGAATTGTTGAACTTTACCTTAACTTTAATTTTAAAGTACATAAGCATTGTGTACTATATGAAAAAAAAAAATATGGTTGGGGTTGTTTGTTAGTAAGACAACTGGTTTCAAGTTGCACATAAGTGCAAAGAAATGGAAGAAAAAGCAGCAGTAGCCTATTTTCTTCAAATTACATATGAATGGAAGGAAGAACAGTAAAAATTCCTGAAAAAAATATCAGTTTTGTTCTTGCCTTCAATAGGTCCAAGGAAGATAAAAGACAAAATACGACTTCTTAGGCACCCATAAATCAGTAGAATTTTATATGAAGAAACACCTTTTATATGTGGCATTCTTTTGATGCCACAAGATGATCAGAATACAGTCTCACATCACAGATAGGGCTATGATAGTGAGGATGACTTGCTTCGTTACTGTTTTTATTGTCTTCCATTATGGAATTGTTCATCCAATTCCACCAGTGTAAATCTAGTGCCTGTGCATGTAGAAGCAGAAATCCAAAGTCTCCCTTGATTTTTTTTTCCCCCTGAATATAGATGATTCAGGAAAACATATTTCTGCCAAATTAAACTGTTTTCCTTCAGTGTCATAACTCCTGTTGGTTTCCCCTGTTAAGTCTCCCAGTAGAGTGCTGCCTCAGGTCCTACTTCCAGAAGTACTGATAGGCTGCCACACATTACCTCCCTGTATTTGTTAGATTTTTTTTTTTTTCTGCTTTGTGATTCAAGCACTAGAGTGAAATATAAAAATTCTGGGAATTCTACCAATTCCTGATACAGATTTCCTGCATATCTCAGGGCAGAACAGATAGACTCAAAGCCTCAAAGAGAGGTAAACATTTAAATCTAACTGACAGTAAAGCTTAGAAATGGTGTTATTTATTGTAGGAAGCACTGCAAGTTATTGCATTGTCTTTATAATTCTTTGTTTTAGCCAGACAAAATGACAACATTTGAAAAGAACAGATATAGGGCTGAGCAATTTGATGTCTGACTTTTTTAATATTATTAATTTTGTTGTTATTATTAATCTTATTAATAACAATAAGATTGAACATAATTAGGAGGTACTGTATATTTTTAAATGCAGAATCATGATTTCATATGACTTAAAAGTGGGGTTATTAGGGAAACCCATCACATTTCACTTTACTTATGATAGTAATTTTAAACTGTCCTTATAGCAGGAAAACAGACTTCTATGTAATGGTCTTGGATTGCTGAGGCAAATTTGCTAGTTACATGCTGCAGTCATTGCAGTCGTCAGTTTTGTCTTGTGACAGTTATGGGACATTCAAAATAACTATTAAAATACATTCTGTAATTCGAAGAACATCAGGAACAATGGTGGGCATTGCTAGGACACTGTTTTCTGGAAGCTAGGAATATAATTAGAAACAGAAAAAAAGCTTTAAAAACCTGAGTAAGTACTGAAGTTTTACTGCAAAGCATACAGATTCCCTGTTTTTTCCCAAACTCTTACCTAATCTACATGCGGTATTCCCAAACTTTAACCTAGACTATTCTAAATGTTAAGAAATCTTTTTTTTTTTTCCTGAAGTGAAACATCCTTCATGACTGTCATGTTCGTTCACCATATTATTGAACTACCTGTCAAAGGATTTGATTATATTCTAGATTCTTTACTTATCAGAGTTTCAACTTAAAACACTCCTCAGATTTGCAGCATCATACAGAGCATAAGCAAGTGAAAGGGGTTATTACACAATACACTTCCCTTATCAGGCAGCTCAGTGAAGGACTGGGAAATATCCAGCTGCTAATGTATTTTAAATTACATGCCCTTATATTGTGTGCTTTCTAATATTAGGAAAATTGGTACCCTCCCCCTTACATTCAGACAAAAGGAATTAATTTAATCTCACATTGGGCATTTTAGTTGTTCAGAACACAATCAAGAATATCAATTTTCTAAAAAAAAAAAAAAAAGAAAAGAAAAAGAGAAAAGGTTTCATTTTGTAGTACAGTAGAAGCAGAAAATCCAGATATAGATGATTCAGGAAAACATATTTCTGCCAAATTAAACTGTTTTCCTTCAGTGTCATAACTCCTGTTGGCTTCCCCTGTTAAGTCTCCCAGTAGAGTGCTGCCTCAGGTCCTACTTCCAGAAGTACTGATAGGCTGCCACACATTTTTTTCAATGGATCTCTCTAGAATATTATCTGAGTCCTTCTGTCTGCCTCGTCCCTTTCCACAGTTTCATAGGACTAATATGGAGTTTCATATTACTAAATTCTCCAGAATTACTCCAGACTAATAAAGACTCCAGATTATGTCTTCCTTTATACCTAAAAGATATCAGCAGGGTGGAAAGTCTAAACTGTAAGGAGGCAAGTGCAGCTGAGGTCTTTTACATGGAAGCCAAGTAATGGGAGAATCAGGAGTGGTCTCACCTACACACGGAGCTGAGGACTTAGGGCATGCACTTGACCCCAGCAGCTATGACACATTCATTGGTGCCATGGAGTAAACATGTATCTAATTGATTCCAGAGATACTATTACAATGAATGAGAATACAGAAGTGGGAAACAATATGCTTTCACATGAAAATGAGTAAGTGACAAAAGTTTGCAAGGATTAGGTGAAATAGTGAGGGACAAAAATAGGAAAGTAGGATTGAGGCAGATAGAAAGACTGGAAGGTGACTAGAGACCTACTTGCATTATATCTGTAAATATAGACACCCAGACAGTTACTGAACTGCTGCTGTCTCTCACACAGTCCACAAATCACTTGAAATCACCACAGTGATGTCTATACTGAGTGACATTATATGCCATTTGCTGAAAATATAAGAACATGGAATTGTACTTGAAAAGAGATTGAAGAGATATACAAGAAGATAGGTGTATGTGTTTGTGCATGAACATAGTTTACAGCTTCAACTGGTTCTCCACCTTTGCACTTTTAAATATTTATGAATATTTTTTAAATATTGCCATATGTATTACTGAATGGCACTTTGCATACTGGTAACATTTTTTTTTTATTATTTTTTGTTATTTATTGACAAGCAGGTTTCAAATTACTTATCAAATATGGGCATTACTTGAAAAATATAAACATTTTTATCACATTTTACAGATGGGTCAATAAGGCTGTGAGTAAATAAATCAGAGAAGTTATATGAAAATGATTAAAGGTTTAGAGAATATGAAGATAAGTGAGAAGTTCAAGAAATTCAACATATTTAGTTAATCTAAGAGAAGACTAAGGGGTCACATCAGCATCACAACCTATAAAATCCTACAGAAGGAATAGAAATTTAGTAGTAGGACGTTCTTCATTCTAAGTCACAAGCATTAGCATGATCCTATTGCTTAAATTAAGATAGAGAAATTTAAACTAGCCACACAATTTCAACTGTGTTTTCTGAGCCATTGCAATAACATCTCAAGAATTCTGGTTGTTTCTCTGTTGTTGAGAACATTTATATCAAGACTGACCATTTAGTTAAAGTATGCTTTAGTTTAGTACCAGCTGTAAGACTCAAAATTCTATCAGGAAGCTCATTAGGCTCCTGTTATGTCAGAGGTCAAACTGCAGGATTATAACAGTTGCTTCGAGTCTAGAGTTTATGAAGGATGTGACAAGATGTGTCTGTACAGCATTCAGTACAGGGCTCAAGAGCACTGAACCTGCTGTTAGCCTTTAATAAGATTAGGATTTCTATATGCTGCTCAGAATCTCCCATTCACATGTATATTAGTTTATGCCCCCCCAAAATTTCCTTTTTTCTACTGCCTGTTCCCCTGTTCAGTACAAGAGATCTTCCATAGACGATTTGACCTTCTATAATGGCAGAAAATAAATCACTAATTAACATTTATTTAACATCATTGTTTGCTGAATAAGATTTAGTAATGAGAGTATTTATTTTAAACAACAGGCTAGGTATAACATTTCTATCGTTCTTATGTTTACTTTAAATACAGGTAAAATCTAAGAGAGAAATGTCTGTCTCTGCAGATTAATTATTCCTTGGTGATCTTGTTTGATTCTTTAATAAGGACTAACTTACAATTGACATAATGAAATTTATTTCATTTCCAGTGTTAAAGGATTTGGAGGCTAATTTCATAAGCTTCACATTTGCAGGTTATTCTTTTGACTGTGCCACTCTGCATCTGATTTTAGGATCCTCTACTGCCCTTTTCTTAATCCTTCAGTTTAAACGTCTCAGATTTTAAAACAGGAGATGTTCTGAACCACAGAAGTACAGTTTGAATACCCTATAATTAGACATTGCCAAGGAACCAAGTGTCTGAGTACTTCCAACATGAAGATTAATCAGCTATCAATAATCATATGAATTATTTCTTTTTCTTCTTTCATTTGCAAGTAGATTACTGTGTGTCAAGCAGATATTTATGGCACAAGTCCAAGTCCTGATATGTTGGTCTTTGCCCTGGAAGAAATCCAATGTAATTCAGGGACAACATTCGGTCTTCAATCTTCAGGAAAAATAATGCCATCATTCAGCAGAGACTAACCTCACTTTATAATTAAGGTACAAAGTTAGTGATCTTGAAGAGAGTGGTATCCTGTATCTTACAAAGCTGACATTAATCGTACAGCAGCTCACTAATAGAGCAGCTCAGAACAGAAATATAGTTCCACATCCCCTCTCCTTCGTTCCCTCTCAACCTTGTTCTGTCACCTTCTTTGTTGTATCTTCCTTCTGAAAAAGCTTTTTATCTCCAAATTTTTAAGAATATATATTTTTATATTCTGTAATATGAAAAATTATCTCAGGTCACTCTTCAGCATCATAACTCCATTTTCTTTCATGTGCTTTTGCCTGTAAGAACCACATAATTATGTATGACATGGGCATCATATTCTATATGCTCTACACTCCTTTTTTTATTAATGTGCCTATCCTTTTGTTTAAAAGGGTACCAGGAACATTCTTTATTATCAGTATGTTTTATTGTGTTTTAAGTGCTCAGAATATCACCTACCCAAACTTGGATTTTTGTTGATTTTTACAAATATGACTGCATCATTAAATCATATATTACAAAGCTGGTCTTCAGGTTTCTTGGGTAAAATACACAAGACAATCAATACAAAGCAATCCACATTTTTCCATAGATTAAATTCACTTTTTACAAGAGAAGATTGTTCATTTCAATTCCCTGTGAACTGCACTTGGTGTAAGGACCAACTTGTAGCAAAAGAATTTAAAATTAGAATTTAGGAATAATATTCTAACAGTAAGGACAGTTGAGCATTAGATTAGACTGCTTCTGCAACCTGCATCAGTGGAGGTTATTGTTAATATTTGGGCAGGTGTGGGGTTTTATACTAGATGTAATAAATTAAAATTACAAATGTATATATGTATATAATAAATTTAAATTTTAAAAAAGTAATAAATCGGGTTTGCGATGAATGAGCTAATGCCACATTCCCATCTGCAAAAATCAGGTATTGTTAATACTTGTGCTGGAATTCAGGAGCTGAAGCTCTGCTATGACTCAAAGGTCATAGTGTGAACAATTCTAGCTCTGTTTTGTCTCATGCTGTTTGGTTTTTGACATTAAACAAGAATTGGAACTTGTGAGGTAGTCAACAATGATATCTAAGGATTAAGGGAAAATTAGTGTTGCATATTGAAATTCCATTATAGACATCAATATAGACTCTTCCCTTACTGTCTAGACAAATGATAGCAATTATAATTTAAATAGAGAAATAATAGTTACTTAACAAAAACTTAGAAAACAGAGAGGTGTTTTTTTAACTGCAGTGATGAAAGAGGAAACTGCAGTAGCCAGATGAAATTCTTTGCAATTGTGACAATAAATCATTAACAAGAAAAGATCATAAGTGAACCAAGTTCTGACGTCATTCTCAAATGGCAGCAATGAAGTGGAAAATTGTTATACTATGGAGAAGAATGTTCACTAGTACTATAATAAATCATTTACTGAATACTATCACAGTTTAAATTAAAATAATTTATAATTAAGTTTAAAGGAACTTTGAACGTATTTGATTTCAAAGAGAAACTTGTTTGATATGACTCTTAGTAAATGTTATCCCACTGCCTGTTAGCTTAAAAGAAAATACTAAAGATCTCATTTAAAAGGATCCTTTAAAGTAGGCTTCAGGTGTTATTTTCAATAACTCTGCTTACATTTCTTAGACTGAGAAGACTTCAGTTATGACTCTTGTTACAGAAATGAATAATTCTGAGAATTGCTTTCTTAAAGATTGCTCACAAGAAGAAAAGTTTAGATAGAAATGCATACAAATTAAAAGTAGGTTGAAATAGCATTTGAAACGTTATTGTATTGATCAATTCCAATGTGCTATTCACAGTCCATAACCCATGCAATAAAGTGAGTAAAATTGTGTTCTGTAAAAAAAGCAGAATCAAATGATGTAACTGACTCACTTGACCTTCAGCGAGTAATTACGGATTCCATACAGAGTAAGATAAGAGAGAAAAATTGTAGTGCCAACACTGAAAAATAAGCATTTTCTGGAATAAAATTTGGAAATTATTTTATACATATTTACGTTTTTGCACCGTGTCTTTGACAAAAGTAATACTGTTAAGAGGCTTCAAGGACTTTCCAACTCTGCTAAAATCAAAATAAGTATTCATAATTGGTATTACTAGCATGAATTTGAAGATGTGAACAGGAAAGATTACAAACCACATGCTTAAGGAGCTCCTGGGTAAACAGAATAACCGTCACTAATCCTGTAGTGATAAAGGTATTTCATAGTTTGAATGCATGTTAATGTGCAGCTATCATTTTTAGTGAAATTTGTTTTACCCAATGACATTTTGTTAATCTATCATAATGATTATATATTTGTAATGATTATATATTTGCATCTCACTTTTAATATCCTTAACATAGTTTATAACAGTTATAGTCAGTATATGCATATAGTGGATATACACACTCATCTAGAATGTAGAAAATGGTGCATTTTAAAAACACACACTACATTTTTGCTTACTTGTAAAGATAATAAATGCTGAAAAACAGTAAGCAAAGCTTTTCATTAAGCCTTACTCTTCTTGAAAAGAGGGCAATTCCTGAACATATATTTTGAAGCATTTTTATATTGGGTCTTCATATTTTAATACAATTCATTTTCACCTTATGAAAACTGAAGATTGTGTCTTAAATTTTCTCAAAATAAAGCAGACAATATTTTATTATTTCTCATTACAAATTAATTGGAATAACCATTTTGTATGTTTCGATATGATGTTCCATGTTAGCATGTTTGTAATTTTAGGAGCTCACAGATTTAGCATGTATGAAAATGAGCAATTCTGTAGATTTAAACTTAGTTTCATTACATTAAAAAATAAGCTAGCAAATGAACAAACAAATGAAAAAATACTAATTTTCTTTCTGTACATCCATTTATTTAAGACTAAAATATTATATGTATTAATTATTTTGCCATCTACTGGATCAAACCACTGGCACCCAATCACTTCGTAAAATAAATGTTTTGGACTGTCTTGCTGAAGATTAAAATTCTGAGAAAATAAAAGGTAATATACTTAAAATTATAAGCAAATAACATGCATGAACTTAACTTTGGGAACAGTTCTGTTTAATATCTGTATCAATGTGGACACAGGGATCAACTGCACCCTCAGTAAGTTTGCAGATGACACCAAGTTAGGTGGGAGTATTGACCTGCTTGAGGGTAGAAAGGCATTGCAGAGGGATCTGCACAGGCTGGATTGATGGGCCTAGGCCAATTGCATGGGATTCAACAAGGCCAAGTGCCATGTTCTGCATGTGGGTCACAACAGCCCCATGCAATGCTACAGGCTTGGAGAAGAGTGGCTGGAAAGCTACCTGGTGGAAAAGGACCTGGGGTATTGATAGACAGCTGAATATGAACCAGCAGTGTGCCCAGGTGGCCAAGAAGGCCCATAGCATCCTGGCCTGTATGAGGATTAGCGCGGCCAGCAGGACTAGGGAAGTGATTGTCTCTCTGTACTTGGCACTGGCCACTTGCACGAGGTTCAACAAGTGCTGGGTCCTGCATATGGGTCACAACAACCCCATGCGATACTACAGGCTTGGGGAAGAGTGGCTGGAGAGCTGCCTGGCAGAAAAGAATCTGGAGGTGTTGGCGGACTGCCAGCTGAATATGAGCCAGCAGTCTGTGCAGGTGGCCAAGAAGGCCAACAACATCCTGGCCTGTAGGATCACTGGGGAAGTGATTATACCCCTGTACCTGGCACTGGTGAGGCCCCACCTTGAGTACTGTGTCAAGTTTTGGACCACTCACCACAACAAAAGTCATTAAAGTGCTGGAGTGGGTCCAGAGAAGGGCAACAAAACTGGTGAGGGGTCTGGAGAATAAGTCTTATGAGAGCACCTGAGGGAGGTGGGATTGTTTAGCTTGGAGAAAAGAAGGCTGAGGGGAGACCTTATCGTTCTCGACAATTACCTGAAAGGAGGTTGTGGAGAGGTGGGGTTGGTCTCTTCTCCCAAGTAACAGAAAATCGGACAAGAGGAAATGGTCTCAATTTGCACCAGGGGGGGTTTAGACTTGATATTGGGAAAAATTTTTACACTGAAAGGGTTATTAAGCATTGGAACAGGCTGCCCAGGGAAGTGGTGGAATCATCACCCCTGGAGGTATTTAAAAGATGGGTAGACGTGGTGCGTAGCAATATGGTTTATTGATGGTTTTTGTCAGAATTAGGTTGATGGTTGGACTAGATGATCTGAAAAGTCCCTTCCAACCTAGACTATACTATGATTGTATGATAAAAATGGGGGTTCAACATTTTTGAAATATGCGGTATAGACAGTCTCTCTCTGTCTTCACCAGAATTTTTATTTTGTGCAAGAGTGGCTTTTCAATCTCATTTAGTAGCACTCAACACAAAAGCAAAACTGGAATTTTTACTTCAAAAAAAAATATATTTTGAAATAACGACCCTATGAAATTATTAAAATGTTCAAAAATTGTTTTGTTCTTAGGTTACAAATTAGATCTATGTTCCTATCTGCGTTACTGAAACTCTTAAAAAGTCCTGACTAACTTTTTTTGAACTTTTTCACATTGAATGTCTACAGGGGCTTAGAGATTTATCTCTGTGCAAGTCACATGTGTCCCAGTTTTGTAATTAAACTGTCACTGGATAAAATGCAGAAAGAGTTTGAGAGCAGAAACTTGAACCCAGGTTTCCTTAACCTGCCTGCATCTGTGTCCTACTTTCTACCCAGGATGCTCCATTTTGTTCTCTCTGCAACATTTCCTTCATCCTTTCTCCAAATCTGACTTAGGTTTCTTTATTGAACTTGATTTATTTTCTTCATAATCGCCAAGCTTTCTCTGTAGAGATGGATAGTGCTTCTTTATATGAATCAGACTAGGATATATCTGAAAAGGATGGCATTTTATAAGGGGGAGAGGAGTACTGGTGCCATCTCCTTCAGCTGCTTTCCTGAGGCCAAACTTTAAAATAATGCTTTATGAAAAAACTGTGTGCTATTCTGGTTACACCTTGAAATAGAAGTTCTTTAAAAGAATGACCACCTTTTATTAGTAAGTCCTGCAGAAGAAAGATAAACACACCGAAGATGGGTGAGAAGAATTATCTTTAAAAACATTCTAATTACTAATAAGAGAGATATAGATAACCTACTCAGATCAGACTTTGAAAATCCTAAATTACAGCACTGGATCCTGTATTTAGGATTGGGTGTTTGCAATGAGCTATGTAGAGTTCAAAGAATCCCA
This sequence comes from Rynchops niger, assembly GCA_013400035.1. Taxonomy (NCBI): domain Eukaryota; kingdom Metazoa; phylum Chordata; class Aves; order Charadriiformes; family Laridae; genus Rynchops; species Rynchops niger. The sequence continues at coordinate 34,652 of VXBH01007438.1, forward strand.
AACCCCAGCTCATCAGTGGAATCATTTGATACACATCTGAAATAAAATGTCTACATACTGATACTGAAGAAAAAAAAAATAAAAAAAAAATGGATAGCATATTGTATTTGTTTTTCTTGATTTATTTTATAAGAAGCCACAATCAGCAGCTAAGTTATAATAATAAAAAAAAAAAAAAAAAAAAAAAAAAAAAAAAAAAAAAAAAAAAAAAAAAAACTTTTCCTCTAAAAAATGTTTCAGGTCCTGACAAATATTTCCACAATACATATGAATATATATTTGTGTAGAAAAAGATGAAGTAAAATACCAAAAATATCTATGGCAGGAAAGTCCAGCAAAAGTCATTTAGCTCAGTGCCAAGAAGGCAATGATAAATGAACTTGTAAAAAACATAAACCTGAAAAGAAAATTTAGCCTTATTGATGTTTAACACTAGTAGGTAGAAATATCTCAAAGTCCAACACTTTTTATAGCCCATTTGTTGAAAAGACTGTGCAGACATCATGATTATGTTACTATAGAAAAAAGCATAATGATGATCATGCTTAGCATTTTCTAGTACCTTTCATCCAAAGACCTAAAATACAATTATCACTTCCTTTCTGCTGCAGACAATAAAGTCTTGATAAGTGCCTTTCATTTAATGTTGTAGGGTGATGGGTGGGAAGTGGAAAATTTCTTGCAATTAATATTATTTCAGAAAATTCATCTTTTCTGCTTTGTCATTTTAGGAGGCTACACAACCACTATGTATCCACTGCTTTTATGCCTGTATCATATCACATACAAAAGCATCTCTGGGGGGTTCGCTGCATTTTGTGGAAAACTGTTTTGCCTTTGCTTCGATATGTACCATGCTTTTGTGCTAAACTACGTGATTGGAGTAGGTTGGAATGTCTTTTTCTAGTTCTTGACCTGTGTCATACACTTCATGTACATCATGCTTTCTGTCTGTTTTCTCCTTTCACTAGCATGGAACACAATGGAAAATCTTCATTAGATCATCCGTGACAGCAAAAATCTAAGGAAACTAAATACATATTCCATTCAATCTTATGAGTATTCAGGGTTACTTTTGAAACTCATTACACAAAGAGGACTCTCTTTACACTAAAAAGCACAAAAGATACACAGAAGAACCAGACAACGTAACAAATGTGTACCATGTCTCCACTTCAGCTCTCTCACAATTCTACAGCTGGGCAGGATTGAACATGTTCAGAATATTTTCACTAGGCGACATTCAGTTCAGCCTCATCACAGAATAAAAATAGTGGTAATGACTGCACGTATGTATACTGTCCCAATTTGGAGTCAACTATCTATGAATCATTCCAAACACATATTTCCCCATATCTTTTCTTTATACTGGTGTTTCAAATACATGGATAATTATAACAATTAATTCATTCCCATTTTTTCTGCTGAGTACATTAATTTATTTCATAATAATTTGTTGGTTCATGTTTAAAAAATTTATGGGAAAGACTGGTTTCAATTAACGTGCAATCAAAGGACCTTTTCCTCTCTCTGGTTATAAATCTAGCAAATACAACATGGAAAGACGATTTGAGGAAACTTGTAAAGGCATGGTAAACAAAGTAATGAAGTAAGTGCAAGCAATCTTAAGAATTTATCTCCATATATGTAAGTTTATATGTTTGTGTCTATATATGTATATAAACACAGAAAGACATACATATATGCAGATATCAATATATACATTTATAAATGTATCCAAATACACAGTTTAAAAGAAAAAAAAAAAAAAAAAAAAAAAAAAAAAACCAAAAAGAGAAAGTTAAAAGGCAAGAGAATCAAAGACAATCAAATCTCAGAAGTTCATGGGGTTTCCTTAACTGTCACATCTATCTTTCACATCTATTTTTCTTTTTTTTTCCTCACAAAACAAAAAAATAAATAAAAGAAAAACTATTGCCAGAATGAACATGACTTTAAAAATATACCTGAGATGTTAGATATGTTTCAAGTATGATATTATTTTTTTTTGTGTGTGTGTAATACAGAAGAGATTATATAACTTAACCAAAGGAGAGAATATGGATAACACTATTTCTCATTATGTTCCTGCCTTAATCAGAAAGAATAACTAGTGGTAAAGATTAAGGTTGATCACAAAGTCATAAGGAAACCTAGATAAACACTGAGCTGGTCTTTGTATTTCAAAGAACAGCAACAGGTTCACGTAAAAAGCCTGGCTCTACTCGTTCTGCAGGACAAGATTCAAGGACATGATTGACTTACATGTAATGACATAAAATGGAAGTGTACATCTTTAAACTACTTTTTCCCTGAAAATAAGATTTTGAGTAAATTGAGCTCTGAAATAACTTGTGCACTTAGGTAACTCAAGACTGTTATTACTGTACGTTCCTTACTATATTCCTTACTCTATTCCTTAGCTATTCATGTAGGGTTTGGTTAGGCTGGAGAAAAGAAGGCTGAGGGAAGACCTTATCACCCTCTACAACTACCTGAAAGGAGGTTGTAGCAAGGTGGGGGTCAGTCTCCTCTCCTAATAGGTGATAAAACAAGAGGAAATGGCCTCAATTTGTGCCAGTAGAGATTTTTATTGGATATTAGGAAAAATGTCTACACCAAAAGGGTTATAAAGAATTGGAACAGGCTGCCCAGGGAAGTGGTTGAGTTGCCATCCCTGGAAGTATTTAAAAATGTGTACATGTGGTGCTTAGGGACATGGTTTAGTGGTGGAGTTGGCAGTGTTAGGTTAATGGTGGGAATCGATGATCTTAAAGGTCTCTTCCAGCCAATATGATTCTATGATGCTATGATTCTATGATCCTGCAACTGTACAGTGGGAAAGATAATTATTGACAAAAGTGTTGCGGAGTATGTGGAGAGGTGAAGGAGAGAAAAAAAAGTAAGGAAGATGAAGGACTCTTGGGAAAGATGGAGTGGGATTTGTTGAAGCAAGAACCACTAGCAATGGGGAACCACTATGCTAAATTATTTCTGTGCTACACAAATATGCATGCTACTTGTAGTGCTACTGAATTACAAGTGTGGAGTTTTAAACAGATTTTTCATGAACCATATATATGACAATTTGCTCTAGAACTATGCCGAATATGGATAGATTTGAAATACACCTACTTTGACTTAAATGATCTTATAAGTCTTTCTCATTTTCAATGATTCTGTCAAAATCAAATCCAAATTTCTGTAAGCTAATAATGTATTTTAATATTCATATAATTCAGGCTGAGGAAAAGAAAGGCTTTGTTTCCATACCAGATTCAGATTCCCAAAGGATGATAAGGTGGTATAAAAGAAGTTTATATTATGAGGGGTTTTATGGATTTTTAAAAGCTCACATTGATTCTTCTAAGAAGCTGTCCCTTTGTTGTCCATCCCTTTTGTTGGTTCAGAACCCATCCTTGTAAATGCTGTGGCTATATTCTGTGACTATTTAATACAAATGTTCTTTTCCTTGTAGGAAAGATTAATAATCTAGATTTTGAATTATGAGCTGGAAGCTACTTTAAATATGCAACTACTTCCTTCAAGTCATTCCTGTAGGCAAGAGGGATACATCTGTTTCTCAGTAACTGGAAAATAAACAAAATTAAATAAACAAGACTTCATATGCCTATATATTTTTTCCAGGATTTGCATGAGATTTGCCTACAAAAGAATGTTAGAAATTGCTGGAAGTTATTTTTCTTAGAAAAAAAAAAAAAAAAAAAGAATTGCTACAAAATAATTCAAAATTATCAATAAAAGAGTGCATGCTTGAAAACATCAATATATTTGTTTTTCTTCCATTATTATTAGTAATAATATTTGGGTGGGTTTTTTTTCTTTTTTGGGAAATAAGCAAAATGAAAATATTTCTATTTAGTCGTGGTGTAATAGTCAACAAAACTGAAAGCCACAAGATTTGCACAAATTTAAAAACAAAGCAGAAGAATAGTTTGGAAGAAATTCAATGACTAAAGATCAGAATCATCCAAAATACAAAACTTACAACAGTATATTTGTGGCTCATCTGGGCAGTGAAAAGCCTACCCAACATGCAGAGAACAATCAGGTGACTTGTAGACAGTCACTTGCTGTCTTTCTTCCCCATACCGATCATTATCAGAAGCAAGTATCAGAGTAATTAAGATTTGCATAAAATAATAATAATTATTAAAGTCTAACTCATAGATACCACCCAGCTTGATAATTGGATCGGGTAAGAAAATAAAAGGCTGTAAAACAGGAGGTTTTCAGGACTGTTATAATCCAACACATACCATAATAATACCATGAAAACTTTCAGCAGCAGAATTCAGACCAGAGGCAAAATAAATGCCACCCTGCTAAATCATAGAATCGTAGAATCTTCATGGCTGGAAAGGACCTTTGATATCATCAAGTCCAAACATACACATGACAAAAAATACCCCAAACAGCAAAACACAACAACCTACAATCTCTGCCACTAGAGCATGCCCTGAAGTGCCACATCTAGACCTATCTTAAACACCTCTAGGGATGGTGACTCAACCACCTCCCTGGGCAGGCTTTTCCAGTGCCTGACCACTCTTTCCGTAAACTAATTCCTCCTAATATCTAACCTAAACCTCCCCTGCTGCAACTTCAGACCATTTCCTCTGGTCCTGTCATTATTCACTTGGGAGAAGAGGCCAACACCCACCTCTCTACAACCTCCTTTCAGGTAGTTGTAGAGAGCAATGAGGTCTCCCCTCAGACTCCTCTTCTCCAAGCGAAACATGCCCAGCTCCCTCAGCCTCTCCTCAGATGACCTGGTCTCCAGACCCCTCACCAGCCTGGTAGCTCTCCTCTGGACACGCTCCAGCACTTCCATGTCCCTCTTATACAGAGGGGCCCAGAACTGAACACAGTACTCAAGGTGAGGCCTCACCAGTGCCGAGTACAGAGGCACCATCACTTCCCTGCTCCTGCTGGCCATGCTATTCCTGATGATACAAGCCAGAATGCTGTTGGCCTTCTTGGCCACCTGGGCACACTGCTGGCTCATGTGAAGCTGGCCATGCACCAGCACCCCCAGGTCCTTTTCTGCTGGGCAGCTTTCCAGCCACTCTTCCCCAAGCCTGTAGCGCTGCTTGGGGTTGTTGTGACCGAAATGCAGGACTCGGCACTTGGCCTTATTAAACCTCATACAGTTGGCCTTGGCCCATCGATCCAACCTGTCCAGGTCTCCAAATTTATTCCTATTCTGCAATGCACAGTCTACTAAAATGTTCAGTCACTCTGTATCTAATTTCTGGTTCATAAGGTTCAGCGTGGGGAAATGGGATTATTTTCCTGGAGGATATCTAGAACAACATATATTATTACGTCCTTGGTAGAAATGGAGTACAAAAGGACCAAAATTCATAGAATCATAGAATAGTTTGGGTTAGAAGGGACCTTTAAAGGTGAGCTAGTCCAATCTCCCGTGCAATGAGCGGGGACATCTTCAACTAGATCAGGTCACTCAGAGCACCATGCAATATGACCTTAAATGTTTCCAGGGTTGGCATTTGTACTCTATATTGAATAAATTAATTTCAACATCTGAGGTTTTCACTTGCTTGAATGCTTCTTAAACATGTTCACAAATTTTATAATTATTGCATCAGTAAGATTTCTAAAAGAAAAACAATATGTAGGAAGAAAAGGTAATGTGCTTAAGTTTTTTTTAGTACTGTTTTTCAATAAACTGAGTTGCATTTAAATGATCTTCAAATAAAATAGAAAGAAATTAGAAATATTGCTTAATATTTCCTTGTTTTTTACACTTCCTTTTCACAGAATCACAGAATCACAGAATCTTCAGAGTTGGAAGGGACTTCTAGAGATCATCTAGTCCAACTCCCCTGCTAAAGCAGGATTGCCTAGAGCACATCACTCAGGACTGCATCCAGGCGAGTCTTGAAAATCTCCAGAGAAGGGGACTCCGCAACCTCCCTGGGCAGCCTGTTCCAGTGCTCTGTCACCCTCACCGTAAAGAAGCTTTTCCGTGTATTTGAACGGAACTTCCTGTGTTCTAACTTGTGCCCATTGCCCCTCGTCCTGTCACCGGGAACTATTGAAAAAAGTCTGGCAAGAGTCTGAAAGAGTCTGTCTTGGATCTGAGTTTTTTCACAGAGATGTTTAAAGACTAAATAGGGTTGTTCTTGAACATGCATAAACTTTTCAACTGAGCATTCATTTTAAGCCTTCTTAGAAACTCTAATATTTAATGTTTTTTTTCCTACGCTTCTACAGTTATTCTACATTCGTCTGTAAGTCTTATTATGGAATTTATGAGATCACCCCATTTCTGTACCCATTTTAGTTGTATGTGTTTTGGTCTTGTGATCTCACATTTTGCAGAGTACTGTGCAAAAAATTAGTTGTTTCAAACCAAGAATGCTTCAATTCAATATAGGCAATATCCTCATTTAGAAAAGGGAAAATACTTAACTCAAAAGTACTTGAATAAAATACATTGGAACTTAATTTTACACTGTATATTTAAGCATCTTTGTTTTATCAGTTGTCTACTTTCTAATTCCTAACAATTAACAAGCCTACATAAAATAATTTCAGAAATTGCTTTTTTTTTTTAACTCAGAACTGTAACAGTAGTCCTTGTAAATGTTGGTTTTCCTTTTGCATTGTCACAACCGTACACAAAACAATACCATCGTCATTCTATTTGGGTGTCCCAGCACAAGATGCATGCTTCCAGCATTTCTATTTATTGCAGTATCAGATTCCTGAACATCTATTAATCTTCAGTCCTTTACTGAAAAAGAAATTGCTTCTTCTTGCTTATATTTTACTTTTTACAGTCTGCCTGAAGAAAATACTAAATGGAGACTCTTTGAGTCTGTTTTCTCATGTTTTCTTTTCGTATGGACCTATCAGACATTTCTTGAGACCTCAGTGCAATTCTGAACAATACTCTTTATTAATTTAGAGAAGCATATACCATAACCACAATCTGCATTGTCCATTAAAAAGAAATACAGACAAAAGTGCCGTAGGAAAAAAAAAAAAAAAAAAAGCCAAAAAAAAAAAAAAAAAAAAAAAAAAAAAAAAAAAAAGATCACATTAGCACAGAGTGCTGCCGCCTGTTTGCTTTCTTCCTTCTAATTTTGAATGCTCAACCTGGTATTTCCAGATAGATATAAAAGACTGAATATACTTATTCGTGAGGAGTAGTATGACTGATTTTAGTTTCAGTATGACAGCAATTCAGAGAAAAATCTCTTACTATTGTTTTACCTTTGAAGTAACTTTAAACTACTAAAAAAAGAAAAAAAACAACATGCAACAATTTTTTTTTTTCTTTTCTTTTCTGTCCCCCCTCCTCGCCCCCTCACCCCCCATATATAATAAAAGAATCAAAAAATAGACGAAGCTGGAAGGCAGCTCTGTAGATCATCTAGACAAATCCTTGCAGCTCAGCTCAGTCAGCTAATGCAGGTTGCTCAGAGGCGTGTGCAGTTGGGCTTTGAATATCCCCAAAAGTAGAGAGTCCACAGTGTCTCTGTGCAACCTGCTCCAATTCTCAACCATCCTTGCAGCAGATTTTTTTTTCATATGTTTAAGTAGCATTTACTGTATTTAAATGTCACCCTATTGTCCCTCATCCTGTCACTGGGCACCACTGAGAAAAGCCTGGCTCTATCTTCTTTACTCCCCAGTCCCATGAGGTTTTTAAAGATATGGATAGGACACCCCTGAGACTTCTGTTCTCTAAGCTAAGCAGTCCCAGCTCTCTTAGCCTCTTGTATGAAAGATTCTTCAGTCCCTTTATCATCTTTGTGGACATTCTCTATGCTCAATGAAATATGGTCATGTCTGTCTGGTAGTGGGGAGCCCACAACTGGAGACAGTACTCAGAGATTCTTCGACAGTGGTGAAGGAAGGGTCACCTCACTTAAACCACTGGCAGCCCTCTGCCCAATGCAGCCCCAGATCCTGTTTGCCTTCTTTGTCACAAGAGCATATTGCTGGCTCATGATCAACTTACTGTCCACCAGGACCCTCAGGATCTTTTCTGCAAAGCTGCTTGACAGATGGTTGGCCCCCGCCTGCTGCAGGAAATGATTCCTCTAGCACCTCTAGCTACAGGAGTTTATCGTAGCCCTTATTGAACTTTATGGAGTTCCATTCTGCCCATTTCCCCAGCCTGTCAAGGTCATCTGAATGGCAGCACCACCACTAATGAATCACTCTTCCCAGTTTTATGTCATTGCAACCTTTCCAAGAGTTCATTCTGTCCCATCGCACGCTCATGCACATGACTGGTATGCATCAGTTTCTTAGCTCTGTGGATAAATCTTGGTATTACTCATAATAAAATGCAGTGTTCTCTTTCTTGACACATAAGTAGGAAGCAAATTTAAAAAAAAAAAAAAATAAAAAATATATAGGGTAATCTGCCACATGCCTACATGGATCTGACAGACCTGTCATTTTGATGAGTAAATGTATCTTATGAAGGAAATAATAATTTATAAAGCTAGCGGCTTTCCTAGAGGGAAAATAAAGCTGTCCACCTTATGTCGTTTAATCAGATGTTACTTAGTGAACTTTGATAAGCAAGTTACTCAGAGTCTGGCATTCTCTTTCTAATTAAAAATGGTATCCCCATGAGTTCAGTGGAAGTTTTATTAAGATTAAATTTTTAACGGTTGTCTGTTTCTGTTGCTGACTGTGTTTTACAGAGTGTCAGAATGCTTACTATCCTGGAGCAGCTATTTGTAGACAGATTTACAGGGAACAGCTGTAGGTAACAATCAATCATATTTGGTTCAGTGACAGAATTTAATTAGCTGACAACAAAGTGAAATACTCTATAAAATAAATGAATTGTTATTCATGTACAAATACATTTCCTTTTCAGGTCTTTATTTAACATGTAAGAGACAAGTGAAAGATCAGCATGTAATGATGATCCATGGCTGACTCCAAAATCAGGAGTAAAAGTGTCACCCCTTCCGCTCTGCATATTTCTTGCCTTGTAATTAGTAGCATTCATCTTCTTTCACCACCAACGCTATTTTTGTTTCTTTCTGCTGAGTGCTTTTCTGATATATCTGGGATTTTTATTGATCATTAATGTAAGATGTGTTACAGATATCTTAATTCCAGACAAATGCAAGAGTTATGTCTGTGTGAGTGAAGAGTGAGGTCAGATATTGGAATAGTGATTTGTGAAAGACAATTAAAATAGTGAAGTATCCTTTTTCTTGGAATTTTACTATCTAGATGAATTTACATTGCAGTTGGTTACTTTGAACCCTTGAGACATCAAGAAACCTGATATAGCATACAAGGAAATCCCTAGAAAACAACACTTTTAAGAAGAAGATGACTGCAATGTCCTGGAAAGGACAAACAAGGTCCAGCAAAAACTTTTCTTGATTGACTTTTAAATTTTGCCCAGAAGACATCAAGTTGAATTAGACATTTCTTGGGGTGGTGACAGGTGACAATAGCAAGAGTTTCTTGTTATATCCAATGGTGCAGTACTGAGTTGAACTTAGATTTGGAGAACTGTCTTTATGTTTTCCTTTTCACATCTTAGAACAGTAATTTAATGATCTGTAGAGTGTTTTGAAAATGGGCTTTCTGAATTACCCTTAGCAAAGTTAACACATCTTTTAGAACAAAAAGAAATTAAATGTTACAGAAGTCATCATATGATTCAGCCAACATATATTCAGATTCTCTGGCCCAAAGAACCATTATGCTGTGATTCCCACCAATGCTTGAAATGTATAAGAAAACACTAAGTGGTTCAGTGACATCACAACTTTGGTAATTTTTTACGTTAACTCACTGACTAGAGGTAGCATATTTCTGTCTAGAATTCCCTAAACAGAAATATGTGCACTGTGCCACTGTTCCCATATGTACAAACTCTTTCCCAGATGCATTAGTGCTCCTTTCTCTCCTCTGTAATACAGTAAAATGAACAATAGCTCTGATCATGTACAGAAGGTCTAGACATGACCAGAGGGGCATCCTCTAGGGACAGACATGTTTCCCGGATGCATGAAAGATCAATCAAAAGTCCAACTAAAATATACAAATTTTCACCAGGTCAATATATACAGATTTTTTCTTTTTTNTGGAAGGAGAGGATGTGTAGGAAGACTTAGATGTAGATGCACAATATTAAAAATATACTGTGTATGTCATACTTTCTTCAAATTTATGTATGCTTAACTGCCCAAATTTTATCATTTTTCATTTCATGTAGTAACAGGGATGACACATGACTCTCGTCTAACTCACTCTCAGCATTCCAGATGAAGACGAAAAGGAGCATGTTATGCTTGCCTTTATCCTATGCTGTTCCTGAATGATGTTTATGCTCTTTAGTGGCCTCTGCAGCCTAGCATTAGAAGGAAGCCCTCTTAAATTATTTAAAGACAGCAGAGAAGTGGCCTGTTCAGAGGAGAAGGCAATGCAAAGGTGACCTAAAAGTCACATTTTCACATTCCTTCTGACTTGCCCACAGTGATCTGAAAAACCACTAGCACATACTATTCAAAGAGCACAGCATCTGTGGAAAATGTGCTTTTGTGGAGATGCACCATCAGACTGCAGTTACTCTTCCACTCAAGAACATAAAAATATTATTTTATTTTAAATAAAATGCTTATTACCCTGAGATGTCTTGGAAAAACTCTTCTGTAACTCTTCTCTTCTTACTTCTCTCTATTCTACCTTCTGTAACTCATTATTGAAAATAGCAAATATTATTTTATGTAAACTATATCATGAAAGATGAGAGTGAGAAATGATGGTATGTCTTTATCAGTGCAGAATCAAAAAAATCTCTAGTAATATACAGAAAGTTAGGTTCTCACATTTATTTTTTTTTTTCAAATCAATGCAAGCAGTAATAAAAACAGTTTGCAGATTTATAACATTTATTCAACACTCCCTTTACTCTGAAGGGGGAAATATAAATGTGTTACCTTTTTGTGTGGATTTTGCCACCACGAAGTTAAGCAAAAAGGGTTGAAAGAGTAGATAAGCAAATTATTTTTCAGGTAAAGTAGTTTGGTCAGAAGTAAATTCCTGATTTTACTGGTGTTTTGCTATTGATCTTAGGACAGCCCTGATTTCAGCCTTTCATATTTGGAGCTGAAGGGCAAAATTTTTATGATATCCCTACAAGACTGTGCGGAAAATGCAGCTTAGCTATTCTGTCTATTTTTGGTGGCTTGCTAATTGAGAAAAGGGGCAGAGTTCTTCTAATATCAAAAGATTATTGAGAATTAACTGGATTTTATAGACCTGCATTTTAGTTATATTAGACATGCAGTTGTATACCTACTCTGCAAGATCAGTTACCCTGATTGCATATGCCAATCAGGTAAATGTAGGCTTAAATGTCAATTTATATGCAAGAGCAGTTTATCCGATCTACATAGATAATTACAGATAAAGCATATGTAAAAAGAGTTCACAATAGTGCCTGAATAAATAAAGCACATGGGTTTGTGTACTTACTCTGTTTAAGCATATTGATTTTGGCCAAAAAGCTCCTCCTGCTTGATGTGTGTTTTATTTTTTATTACTTTTCCACTGTGGAATTATGGAAATAGACCAAATAATGCAAAACTTAAAATAACACAGAATTTCATTAATCTCAAAATTGAAGAGTAGTGTTGCAAATAGATAAAATACTGAGGAGTACTCAGAATAAGATGTAATAATAACTTCATGAACATTGTTTGGAAATAAAGATCACTATAGTTTCTTAATCATACAACATTTTATTTCTGTATTCTTTAAACCATGCAAAGATAGATCCGAGACATACGGCATGGGATAATTATGCAAGAATAAGAACAGAAATTTAATATGTTTCTAACAACCATGAATTTAATGACATCTTTCACCTGTCATTGTAGCATGAGTATTAATGCGGGTTAAGAATGTAGTGTTGCTCTAAATTTTTCATTAGCTACATTAAATCTGGTCTTCCTTGAAGAATCATAGAATCATAGGGTTGGAAGGGACCTCTGGAGATCATCTAGTCCAACCCCCCTGCCACAGTAGGGTCACCTACAGCAGGTTAAACAGGAATGCATCCAGGCGGGTTTTAAATGTCTCCAGAGATGGAGACTCCACCACCTCTCTGGGAAGCTTGTTCCAGTGCTCTGCCACCCTCAAAGGAAAGAAGTTCCTCCTCATGTTTAGGTGGAATTTCCTATGCTTAAATTTGTGCCCATTAACTCTTGTCCTGTTGCTGGGCACCACTGACAAGAACCTGGCCCCATCCTCCTGACACCCACCCTTTAAGTATTTATAAGTGTTGACAAGATCCCCCCTCAGCCTTCTTTTTTCCAGGCTGAAGAGACACAAGTCCCTCAGCCTTTCTTCATAAGAGAGGTGTTCCACTCCCCTAATCATCTTGGTAGCTCTCTGATGCACTCTCTGCAGCAGTTCCCTGTCCTTCTTGCACAGGGGAGCCCAGAACTGGACACAGTACTCCAGGTGCGGCCTCACCAAGGCAGAGTAGAGGGGGAGGATGACCTGCCTCGACCTGCTGGACACATTCTTCTTGATGCACCCCAGGATGCCATTGGACTTCTTGTCCACAAGGGCACATTGCGGGCTCATGGTCACCCTGTTGTCCATCAGGACTCCCAGGTCTCTTTCCATTGAGCTGCTCTCCAGCAGGTCAGCCCCCAACCTGTACTGGTGCATGGGGTTATTCCTCTCCAGGTGCAGCATCCTACACTTGCCCTTATTGAACTTCATAAGGTTCCTCTTTGCCCAACTCTCCAGCCTGTCCAGGTCTCTCTGTATGGTGGCACAGCCTTCTGGTGGGTCAGCCACACACCCCAGCTTGGTGTCATCAGCGAACTTGCTGAGGGCGCGCACTCTATCCCCTCATCCAGGTCATTGATGAATATATTGAAGAGGACAGGACCCAGTACTGACCCCTGGGGAACACCACTCGTCACTGACCTCCAACTAGACTCTGTGCCCCTAATCACTACCCTTTCAGCTCTGTCTTTCAACCAGTTACCTATCCACCTTACTGTCTATTCATCAAGCCCACTCTTCCTAAGCTTGTTCCCTATGAAGATGCTGTCGGAGACCGTGTCAAATGCCTTGCTGAAGTCAAGGTAGACCGCATCTGCTGCTCTCCCCTCATCTATCCATCCAGTCATGCCATCATAGAAGGCTATCACATTAGTCAGACATGATTTCCCCTTGGTAAATCCATGTTGAGTACTTCTGATAGCTTTCTTTTCCTCCTCATGCCTTGAGATGATGCCCAGAACGAGCTGTTCCATCATCTTTCCGGGGTTGGAGGTGAGGCTGACCGGCCTATAGTTCCCCGGCTCCTCCTTGCCCTTTTGAAGATTGGAGTGACATTGGCTTTCCTGCAGTCCTCAGGCACCTCGCCTGTTCTCCAGGACCTTTCAAAGATGATGGAGTTTAATGTATGAACATTAAACTTTGCATAAAAAATTTAAGTGTCAGATAAGGAAAAAGCGAGTTAGTATATTGATATATACTGAAAAGGGAGTATAACACTTTGGAATACACTACAGCATCCATGAAACTCAGATTTTCCTAATGAAAGCCATGATGTTATGACTTTTCAGCACTCAAAACATATGATACAGGTTCAAGGCCAAAGATTCTTACTATCTCCATTTGTCTCCAGGTGAAGTACAATTTCTGATACAAAAATTGTGAAGTGATATTCATCTCTTTGGGGCTTTGCCTAGCTAGTGAACATGGAAAAGTTATCAGACTAATTCTAAGTCAATACAAAGGGAACTTTGGTATTGGTATACCAAATATAAATAATAAAGGTATATAAATGGTATATACCTTAGCTATGTTATCTATCAGGGTTTTTTTCTATTATAGAGATGAAAAATATTTTAGGAGGCATAAAATAAGTCTAGTGAATGTATTAACTCAGAGATGGACCAAAAATCTCTCTTGGGAGCTGGCATACGTTATCACTAAGTCCGAAAGAAACTGAAAACTACGTATTTGTTTCCTTCTGGTAGGAAAATGGCTTAGAGTCACAGGATTTGTTGGAAAAGTGCTTCCCTCCAATTATACACAGGAAAGAGTAAATGGTTTCCTTTAATATTCTCCATCTAAGTAGACAGGCTGTTTTAAAATCCCCCTTCCTTTTTAATTATGTGTTTTTCTTGAGTCTGGTCATCATATATACAGAAGATTTCTTCTCTGTTACTGGGATTAAATGTAACGTTCAAACTTTACCAGCCAGGGAGAAAAGTATGTAGTCCCCTTCTTAATCAATAGGGAAATTAATTTCACCAGCAGCTGGATCAAGCTCATGGACAAGTCTTTCTCTCTGTGCCCACTTTTCATTTAGGGTCCTTGGTGTTTCTGCCCTTGAAAATTAAGTCATTTCATATGACCAAAGAGTGACGGAGATGCTGGCTAGGTTGAAAAAGTGTGACCAAAAATGACCAAGAGACCTGGCCACCACTGGGTGAGTCAGCAGGGAGTAGAGGCAGAGGATTTTGACTACACTGCTTTGAGGATGCTGCCCAGCGCAGGTGGGACTGGTAGTGTCTGGTGGGGATGTGTGAGTGCAGCCATCCCCTGGCAGCCCTCAACTTCCAGCAGATCCCTGGCCTGGCAGTCCGGAGGATATAAAAGTCCAAGGCCAGGCACAGCTGTGAGATCTGCCTGCCGGGTTAAGGCAGACCAGCTCTGTGAGGACCTTTTGTCCCAGCCTGTTCATTGCCCAGGGTCAGTGCAAGCGTGACTGTGTCTGTCTCTTGAGTGTGTTCTCCCAATGTATTCTGCATTTTCTTCACCTCTGTTTTAGTAGGCTACTCCCACTGAAAATGAAATGGAGAGTAACTTGTATTTGTTTATTCCTTGGGCAACAGTGGTAAAGCGATAGAAAAATAAAGTTAGGCACCTAAGGTCTCTAAAAAAGGAGGGCAGTCTTTTTGGATTGCGAGAGTCAGTGAAGATGGGAAAGCTGCTTACCTGGAGACTCAGAAAAGAAGCTTAACTCATGTTCCCTGAATTGCAGATTTTTATTTTTCCTTCTCTTTATTGTCTTCTAACCTCAGCACCTAGTAATATGAGTATTCCAAAACACCAGTAATCAATGTGAGTAAGGTAATATATTTTCTCTCCTCTGCCCTAATTGAGGGGTGGGTCAGAAATAAAGTCAGTTATTCTTCATAACACTTGAAGGGCAGCAAGATAAGGAAGAAAACAGATAATTTTCCAATACTTCAGTGTTTCACACTTTGTAACTCAGCAGATTCCCTATTGGCCTGATTAAAAGAAACTGAAGAAACATGTGGTTGAATTTGGGAATTAAACTGTAAGTCTGACATGATGTCTCTCTTGCAGTTCTCTGCTCGGATAGAACAATTAGTTCATTATTGCTTAACAGCTTGTTTTCTACAGTTTAATTTGATGAAATTTTAAACCTCTGCCTCAAACTGCTTCAAGAAGCTTTTTCTTTTTTTTTTTTTTTCCGGAAGTTTCCAGTATTTATTTGTTTGCAGTCTCAATCCTACAGAAAACCCAGGTACTGAGAGGCAGTTAGAAAATGAGGCATTATGTGAAAGAATTAAATGCTTTAATTATTAAAAGAAATCTCAAGAGCTATGATTTCTCAAAGAGCTGGTTTATGTCTTACATTATGATTTCTGAGTTAATTATACTCCAAATCATCACATCCTTTTATAAGTGTGCATTTAATCCATTCCAAGGAAAAGTATTTTTAAAAGGTTTTCAGGAGGAACAAATCCATGTTTAATTGATTTAAGAGTAATCGTGTAACTCCCAAAGGAGCAAACTCAGGAACATGTACTGACTTCTGTTTACATTTAAGCAAAAATTCCTTTGATGCCAGAGACTATATGACTTCTATACAATTTCTAGTACAGCCACAGATTTCAGTGGAAATTTGTTCAGTAAGTAGTCTTCAAGAATTGGTATTATATGTATTTTTTCAAGAAATATTTTCCTTTGCAGTCTTATGCAAAGGAAATTAGTTCATATTAATAAAAAACATCGAAAGGACACTTATTGTGTGGTTGTCTGCAGTATTTAGAGGTAACATTAGGTACAGCTGGTAAATTGAGAATTTGTAGGAATATGCTTGCTATTCGTCATCTTGTATTTCTGTGGCAAGTGTATCACTTAAATTCACCTTTTGGATGTTTTATGATATTAGCTGAACTTGCATTCACCTTGGAAAGATATTAAAGACTTTGAGATAAATTTTGATAACCTGACAGGTAATTATATTTAGTTTCATGTTTTATTTGAAGGGAAATCAGCCATAAAGACTTATTTTTTTATTAATCATCCATTTTTATTGATTAAAAGAAGAAAGGAAGGGGTAGAAAATTCTTGTATTTCAGCAAATGAATCTTGAAAAGGAGGATCACATAAAAAAAAAAAAAAAGAAGGTAAGACAAAAAAGTATGGTCTAGATCAAACAGAGCAGGAGTAATTACCAATACTCTTTCTGTTTACCTCATTTAAAATACAAGCTATATGCAAAGAGAATTCCACAGTCTGTAAGAAGGGATAGACACTACCAGAAGGAACAGATAGGATAAATCAGTATTTTAAGTGATAGTTTGTAGAATGCAGCAGTTATGGATTAGGGATTAAATTATTTGTCATTCTAGTGATGAAGGGGACTGTATGCATGTATTTGTTCTGCACATGAAGTTTTTTGGAATCTACTAATGTCCCATGTAGCAGGAATAACTTTTGTCCCAGGATGCATGAGAAGGGAAGCTATGAGACTCTGGAGTGCAGAGAAAATTGAAACAAGTTCTACCCACTATTAACAATCAAACACTTAGAAAATACACTCTTTAAATAGCAGGGTCATGAACAAAATTGCATAATTAAGTCTGTTTGCTTACATTTCAGGACCCACATGACTGATAAAAGGAAAGTAGGCTACACACTAATCAGACAATTCTGTAAAGCTGACTGAGTAATGTTTCAGAGGTACTCAAAAAAGGGGTCATAGGTCCAAATTTCAAAGATGACTTTCACCCTCCTCCTCATAGACTCATTCCTGTAGCTTTAAGACTCCAAATAGGGAATTGCGGCACCTAAATAATATAGCACCAAAGTAACATTGCAGTGCTTATATACTTGGAAAATCTTGATTTAGGATCACTTAATTTTATTATCAGAATCCTAAACGAAGTCCTTAAGAAACAAAACTTTTAGAAGACTGCTAAATGCTATGTTCCGCCATGCATAGTGACAGCACAGAATCTCAATTACTTATATACCATGTTTAGGAACAGGGTAGAAGAAAATAAATATGGTTGGAACAGATTGCCCCGAGAGTCTATGGCATCTCCATCCTTGGAGTTATTCAAAAGCCATCTGGACATGGTCCTGGACAACCTGCTTCAGATGACCCTGCTTGATTAGGGGTTTGGACCAGGTGACCTCCACAGGTTCCAAGATTCTCTAAGCAAAAAATTACAAAAAGGGAGGAATACGAAACATGTAAGGTAGGATTTTGGGACACTATTGGCATGTGCGAGATATAGGTTTGTGTGCCCTTTGTTTGGATATCCTCTCTCCAGCTTCGTTGAATAACTAAGTTTGACTGGGAAAGAAAGTAAAGACTAGCAGTGTGATGTGTAACTATCTTCTGTCAGGTTTGGTAGGTGTATTATGGGATTGAGTGCATTAAGGGAACTAGAGGAAAATATCTTAATTTTTGTATCAGTCAGGATTAGTACAAATTACACTCAGTTTCTCCTGCCTGTCAGGCCATGGACAGTTTTAGGCATCTGTGAGTGATAGGACGTATTTGCTCTTTATCTGCTGTATATAGTTTTATATTAAACTTTTTTTTCAATAAATAACAAGCTGAGCAGTAGAAAAGCCTGTAGAAGTCTTGTGGGCGAGGATGACATTACCTCTATCCTGAGAGATTTATGTATGCTTGGCTGAGAAAACCTTCGATTTGGTGCAAAGCCAGCACCTCCTGGTAAGTAGTAAGTAGTAAGACCAGGGGCACAGGACATGTCAGGGGTGGAGACCATTGCTATGGCATCAGGAACCTAAAAGAAAGAATTTTCCTAAGGATTTAGAAGGTATTTGATGGTTGTGATTTAACCGCAATGGGCAGCTCAGATGCTCACTCACTCACCCCCAGTGGGATGAGGGAGATGATCAGAAGGGTAAAAGTGCAAAAAAATCATGGGTTGAGATAAAGACAATTTAATAGGGTAAGCAAAAGCTGCATGTGCAAGCAAAGCAAAATAAGGAATTCAATCACTGCTTCCTATTGGCAGGCAGATGTTCATCCATCTCCAGGAAAGCAGGGCTCCATGATGGAGCCTAACAATTACTTGGGGTGACTAACGCCATCATTCTGAACATCCACCACCACCCTCCACCTTTCCCCTTCTTCCCCACAGCTTTTATTGCTCAGTATGATATCATATGGTGTGGAGTATTCCTTTGGTCAGTTAGGGCCAGCTGTCCCAGCCTACCCGCTGGCAGGGAAGTATGAGAAGCAGAAAAGGCCTTGATCTCTGTAAGCACTGTTCAGCAATAACTAAGACATTGGTGTGTTATCAACATTGTTTTCGTCACAAATCCAAAACAGCACAATATAAGCTATGATGAAGAGATTTAACTCTACCCCAGCCAAAGCCATTACATCTATACAATTTATTGCTATCTAGAAAAACACTGAAAATTGATGGTTTGAGGAAACATCTTGAAAGAAGGGCCCAACAGGAAAGGGAAGAGGTAAAATTTGTTTTCAAGTTGTTTTTTTCTTTTCAATTGTTTTACCTCAATGCTTTATCTGACTACTAGGCACACTTCTCTTTCACTTCTCTCTGTTGAAAACTCACTTTTTCTAGTTTATGTTTTAATTAAAAACCTCTGTTAAAAGATGTAAAATAATTTTGATATTTTTTTAAATATGTTTACCTCAAGAAAATGGTGTAGTTAGTTACCATTCAGAGAACTGACAAACAGCGTCCTATCAAATTGTGCAGAGATACGCAACCATAAGAACTGGAGGAGCACTAACACTTAAAATAGATTGCCTGTGTTAGACAAGGTTTAACACATGTGGGAATGTTTCAAGCTATACATCCAGAACTCAAGGAAGATGGACTAGAAGCACTATCATAAGCACCTTACAAACAAGCAGTCAAAGCAGAAAGAGGAAAAAAGAAGCCTTGCCTTTTGAAGTTCACTATGTGACTTCATGCTTTTGGTTGTTAAACTTGCATTTGTTAGGTTTGTTCCCCCCAAAATATTTCATCCTTCTTCTTTAACTAATCCAAGTCTAACCGTAAGGTTAGGGTTATTCTGGGGGGAGCTGTTTAGGGTTTTTTTGGGGGACATACTACTAATTTTTCTGAATCTATCTTACAAGTTCCAATAGGATGAAACCTTGGATATTTTTAAAATATTTATTTTAGTTGGAATATTTTTTATCATTAAAATAACTACACTTTTCTTTGATGCTGCAAAATTTCATAGGTCAGCATGACACAGAGTGTATCAGGTTAATGTTATTTTAGACCTTAGTGGCGGCATATGATTTCTCTGCTGAAAAATCCCTCAGATTTTACCCAGGTTTGACATTACATTTAATTGGAACTTCAGCTGCATATTTTGGCTTATTATTTCTGTAAAACCCAACATATAGAGCAGAATGTAGGAAAGGAGCTCTGACTGTTTTTTTTTTTTTTTTACCTTCTTCATAGGATATTGATAGTGCATTTGTTAGTTTATATGAAAATAATACAAATAATTAAAGAAAGTTTCTTCATATACTCCAGAAACAAATTTACAAACAAATGATGAAAATGAACACTTTAGGGGCAATGTTAATTTTTGGATCACTTGAAAGAATAAAAAATACTATATTTAAAACTTTGACAGTTTGAGAAGCTGCACATAACTTCTCCTTATACAGCTACATATAGTTCATCATATATAGCTTCAGTTATTCATATACTTATTTCTTCTTTAGTACAAGAGATAATTTTACTCTTTAATGTACTTTTTCACATATTGGGTTCACTAATCATGTCTAATCTATGTACCTTGGCCTATAATTCTTGTTTGCATCTCTTGCTGTTTTTCTAGCCAATGGACCCAGTCGACTTTACCTTATGAACAAATAGATGTCCTCTATCTTCTTCTAAACTACATGCATTTGTCTGTGTGTGATAATTTTGGGCATGCATCAGGCTGTTGACTGATCTTCAAAAGTAAGCAAGTTATGCATTTCTGTCTCCCAAAAGGTCAGAAACAAAAGCAAGTAAGCTCTACTTTGAAGAATATGTAAGTACCACTTGCTTCTCTGCTCCTTTTCACTCCTGCAGCATGTTTGGTTTCATGTTACTGTGCAATGGGTATGTTTCTGAGTATCAAGCAACTAAAATATTGAAAATGCTGTTTGGTACTAATGTGTGTTGTTTTGTCTGTATCACTCTTCTGCCTTTCTGATAAGCCCTAGGGCAAGATCATGTCTGTCTCCTGCTCCCTGGCTATCTCTACAAATTACTTGGCAGCTTGTGGTCACTTAACTGTGAAGTAATATTGTACCAATGTGAGCCTCTGTCAGATACATGTTCAGCATATTGTTCTCAACTGGAAAAGCTTTAGGCGATCAGTATGTGATAGTACATCATGGGTTAGAACATTTCTATTTAATACCACTTCCAGCTATTGCTTCAGCTGTTGCTTTAGGTTTATTTTGTGGCCTGTTCTCACAATTTCTTATTACAGCTTTTCTGCTTCTTATGATAACCTAAAAAATCATATAGCTTTAAGCATACTAAATACATTGGATAAAGCTGTTTGATACATCTTAAGAGTTCTCTTAATTTATTTTTTAAATGTCTGAAAAGAAAAGAAATCTTGAAATAACCCTAGTGGTAAGCTGTTCATTTTGTAAGTTGGCTATGTAAAACAGGTCAATAAAAAATAAGCTAATGTTGAAGCATACTGCAGAGGACTCTTTGCCTCATGTTGTCATACAGCATTTGTTAATATAGACTAGGTCTTCCTTCATTAAAGATGATACATGCAAGATAAACATTTGACTAAGTCTTCCCGTAATAGTTCTGGAAATAGCAAGCTATCTAGAAATATAAACAGGGACTATTTTTAGTTTCTTTTAATTGTTTGGGGTTTTTTT
>VXBH01007438.1:64928-75340 GCA_013400035.1 Rynchops niger
CCCCAAAACTGAGCCCTGAGGGACACCACTGGTGACCGGCCGCCAAGAGGATTTTACCCCATTAATCACAACTCTCTGGGCACGGCCATCCAGACAGTTTTTAACCCAGGGAAGAGTACACTTGTCTATGCCATGATTCACCAGCTTCTCCAGGAGAATGCTGTGGGGGAGGTTGTTCAAAGGCCTTACCAAAGTACAGATAGACAAGGTTCACAGCCTTCCCCGCATCCAGAAGGTGGGTCACATGGTCATAGAAAAAGATCAGGTTGGTTAAGCAGAACCTCCCTTTCCTAAACCCATGCTGGCTGTGTTATTTATACACAAACTATTCCTGCTGCCTAGAATTAGAAAAAGAAAAAAAAAATTACTTCCTCAGTCTCGTAACTTTGGCCACCAGGAGACATGGGCTTGATACTAAGCAATGAACTGGTTAAATTTCCCTGCTAATTATTTTTCAGCTACTTATGAAGTGACTTTTTACATGAGTGAGTATACTGTACTGTTCCAGCATTGGGCTGTGTGTAACTGATATAATTAAATCACATTTATTCATTTAGACTATAATTTGTCTTTAGGCCCTACCACTTCTCTGAGAGGGGATTTTTGTTTATCTGTTAAAAGACTTGCAGTTTAGCTGCAGGTCTGGTTTTTATTCTTCACTGATATTTCTAGATTTCACTGATATCTTTGATACATATAAACTGTGAAATTTTACTGAGTCATCCACAAAGCTGTTTCATACCCATTTCCTCCAGAATCTCTCATAAACAGATGTGTGTTAAATTTCTCAGTATTAATATTGTCTGTCTCTTACACATAAAAATCCCAGGAAATTAGAAATAAAATACAGATGAGAAAAACTAATATTTCTGAAATTCTGTTTCTGAAGGGACACTAGATTATTGTTAGAGAAACTCTTGAACAGCTTTGTTTGGTTTAAGTAATCACCATAATGGTGCTGAAAAGCATCAATCATAATTTTTTCTTTCTTACCCTTTCCCCAGAAGGTATTTCTACTTCAGGTCCTATTTTTCAGTCTCAGCAATACCGTTAGAATTACAGAAGGCATAGGTACCCACTCTACACCAGCAATTTAAAATAGCATTGCTATCATTAATTTTCTAAAAATTAGCAATTTGTGGAAGAAGAAAATATTGATGAAATTGTTGTTGTTTTTTTGGGTTTTTTTGGTTTTTTTTTTTTGTTTGTTTGGTTGGTTTTTTTCATGCAATACTGATTATTCTAAAATACCCAAAACTAATTCCCCTGTCCACTACTGTGAACTCATTTCAGAGCATCTAGCCTCAAACCGCTCTTAAGAAACTGAATATTTCTTTCTTGCCTGGTTCTTCTTCCCCATAGTCTCACAAGCTGTTGGAAAACAATGAGAAGCAAAGACACTTGAACATGGGTTTTCTTTGAACATAGGCTAATGGCTGCTTTTAGAGAGAAGGAAATCATTCCTGTCTACTTCATTGCATAAAAAATTTTAGTCTGCTCATTGTAAATGAAAATGGCATAACTCCATTCTGAGAATCATAAAAACATCTCAAAACTTGCCCATAAACAAACAGACAAAACCCACTGACCAAAGCCTTTCAGGAACTACTCTTTTTTCACCTGAAATCAGAACTAAAAGCTGCTCTGAAGTGCTATTCGGACCTTTACATCAATCCATTAAATACAAGAGGATGGTATAAAGAAAATGCACTCTGAACATCTATACAGAAATAGACATTTTTCTCATAATAAAATAATTTGTTTCATGTCCACGAACTTCACTTGTTCATTTTGCCTCAATGGATGTCAGTTTTATTGTCCAGAGTTATAGACAACAAATACATACCAAGCATGTTCTACAGAGCTGTAGCAACCAGTGAGCTTTCTGATCCATCTTTATACAGGAGTGTATTAAAGTAACACTTTCCAAAACAAACCAATAAACTAAAAACCTAAACACAAAATTCTAGGATCTTTTTCTTTCACAGTGGATGATTTGTGGTTTGTATATATCACTTTTATCAAAGTATATTATGAAGAGTTTGGTTTTCAGGTGGGTAGACAGCAGAGGCAGACAGAATGCACAAAGCTACCCTCCACTGTAGCTGTCAGTTGGCTTCAGCATAATTTCCTTTGTTTACAGTGTTTTGCAAGATGATGTGTTTTGCTAATGAAGGATAGCACCAACAAAAACAGCAAGATGAGTTCCAGCATTTTGCCAATGTATGTCAAAAATGACCTGCAAGGTCTTTCCCCTATATTTTAAATATGGGACACTTTGGGGGGAACTACATATTTTGATAGATGATGCAGTATGTTTACAACAGTGACAAATGGGTATCTGTTCTGAGAAGCTGAGACAATGTTTTGCACTAGGCTGAGGTAAGGAAATGCATTTCACACATCTCATATGATCGATGTTCAAGTCTGCATGAAGCAATTAAACCACTACTAAATCAAGTATCCTAAGGTTTCAAAATGAATATAATCATATCTGGTTTTTAGAAAGTTAGAAAGTTTTTAGAGAAGAAAGTAATTCAGTCTTCAGATTTGGCATTTTATTTGAAAAGAAAATATGCAAAACCACACTTCAATATTTCTGTTCAATCTAATTAAATCTGATGGAAGACACATATCTAAACCCTCTGTGAGGTCTTCTTTGTTGGCAGCTACCAACACATGTAAAAAATACAGTCAAAAAAATCAATGCAAGCTAAAAGCATACTAAAAGCATACTGACATTGAAATCTAAATGTACCTTGCTTTTTTTGGTTTGTTCCCCCCCTACCCCGCCCCAAGGACTAAAATCATAATCTCAGCATACCAGTTTTGTTCTGGGTAGCTGGACCCATCACTGTGCAATGTCTGGAATTTTACATGTTTTAAGGAGAACATTGCCAAGCTCATAAATCTCTTGAAGGAAGCCAAGCCATCTACACTCTTAAAAATAAAGATTTATTTAAATGCTTTCAGGAAGAGCTGAGCATGTTATTAAACTAAGTAAGCAAAATTGTGGAAGATTGGATTCCACTGAAAATGAGATAAAACAAGAAGAATAGCTATAAAATCTAATTCTTGTAATACTGTATGAATTATAAAAACCTGACAAGAGGCAGTAAATACAAATTGATTCTCCCTTATGGCAATGCAAGTATACTGACCAAATAGATTCCATCCGTTACAGATGGAAAATCTAGCTTGTACAGACACTAATTGATGCCGTTACTTGGACACAGCGGGCACAAACACAAAGACTCATTGCACTGACTTTAATTAAACTGCAACCCTAGAATCAGTTCCTCAAGAATATGTTGTAGAATTCTGATGTGAAAGTGTTTCACAGATGCCAGCCCTGGTTCACCTCTGAATATAAATGCTGACAATTAATTGCTATGACAACAATTGTGAGTATTAGTTTCTGTGACAATAAGCACAAATGCTTGATGAATTACATATCAAATACATCTTATAGACTGTTCTGGGCCTGCTTCTATGGAAGAAATTACACTTACAGCTCGGTGATATATAAGGAAGATGGGAACCTCTTCTTTTCTGAAGAAGCGAACTCACTTAAATGGAATGTCCTAGCTTCTCATGTGAACATTCACAATCTCTATAAAGGCAAAAAAGGATTTGCTTAAACCATGCTTAGTCTCTAGGTTAGAGTGATACACTGTAACTGTATTTGAACTGCCTTCAGTATGAGCCCATAAAGTTTCATTAATTGTAGTTTGGATTCTGCTAATGTCAGGAAGTAGAGCAGATGGTGATGGTGATCGAACCCTATATATTGCTTTACCAATAAACTAGTTATAGTGGAACCCTATTCTAGATGCCATTTCTCCAGGGTGTAAAATACTCTGACCCACTGTGGCAGTCACATGCATTGAAAATACTAATCTATTTCAAGAACAAACTGACAAAGTTATGCAAGATGCTGCTGCTTCTAAATTTTAATGCATCTTTATACATGTACAAAACTTAGGTCTTAGAGCAGTACTAAATATGGCAAAACATGAGTGACAGATTAAAGATAAAAGTTCCACTGGAATTCCTGATTGTTCCAAGTTCCCCTTGAAAGCCTTTGAGACTGCCACATGGCTTTACCAAGGGCAAGTCTTGTCTAACCAACCTAGTGGCCTTCTATGATGGAGTGACTATATCAGTGGACAGCTACGAATGTCATATATCTAGACTTCTATAAGGCGTTTGACATGGTCCTCCACAACATCCTTCTATCTGAACTGGAGAGACATGGATTTGATGGGTGGACGGTTCGGGGAATGAGGAATTGATTGGATGGTCATATCCAGAGGGTAGTGGTCAGTGACTCAATGTCCAGATGGAGATCACTGACAAGTGTCTCTCAGGGGTCTGTACTGGGACCAGTACTGTTTAATATCTTCATCAACGACATAGACAGTGGGACTGAGTGTACCCTTAGCAAAATTGCCAACCATACCAAGCTGTGTGGTGTGATCGACATGCCTCTGGATGACATGATTAGGTTTCAACAGAAAACCAAAAATGAAATTTAGGAAAAGTTTGGAGGTATTGACATCATCTTCTTCATTTGCAAAATAACATAGCAGTTAGCACAGGACAGAAGTTCTGCTTTGTGTAAAACTTTAGGCAAAACTTAAGCAAGGTAGAGTATGAATGAAGAGATACAAAGCCCTTAGATGCTAACCTTGTTTTCCTCTCTATTCTTAAAGAACAGCTTAAAAGTAAGTATGAACCTTGCTATGGACAAGCACGTAGATAAACTGAGTTTGTGCATTTTACTTTTTTTCTTTTATTTATTTATTTTGAAATCAAACAAATTAATGGTTCCTTGTGGAAAAAATGCTGAGTTTATCAAACTGTTTTCTCTCATCTTCAATTCATTGATAGCATGCAGCTCAGTATGCTAACTATTAGAAGGGGGCTGTCTCCCATCCATTATGACTAAAGAAAACTAAAAATAAAACTTTATTTTGTGTTAATTTTGAAACACTGCATCATGATGGTGATGAAAGGGTTGAGTCTTAATGGGAAAGAATCAGGGAAGGGTCAACAAGGCAGATATGATAGAAGTCTGTTATAGACCACCTAATGAAGATGAAGAGGCAGAAGAAATGTTCTATATGCAGCTGGGAGTAGTCTCATGATTGCTGGCCCTTGTTTTTGTGCGGGACTTCAACTTGCCAAATCTCTGTTGGAAATACAACACAGCAGAGATGAAACAATCTAGGAGGCTCCTGGAGCGTGTGGTAGATGATAACTTTCTGACACAGTCAGTGAGGGAGTCAACTAGGGACACTGCTGGACCTGTTGTTTGTGAACCGAGAAGGAATTGTGGGTTATGTGATCACTGGAGGCCATCTTGCGTATAGGATTCATGAAATAATGGAGTTTTCAATTCTCAGAGACATGACGAGTGGGGTTTAGCAGAACTGCTACTGTGCCACTCATGGCTTGGATGCGTGTACTCTTTGCTGGGTAAAAAAAATGTTTGGGCCCAAAGAGTGGTAGTGAATGGCAGGACCTAAAGAGTGGTGGTGAATGAAGTTAAATTCAGTTGGTGGCCGGTCACAAGTGGTGCTCCCCAGGGCTCCAGGGCTCAGTATTGGGGACAGTTCTGTTTCATATCTTTATCAATGACCTGGACAAGGGGATTGAGTGTACCCTCAGTAAGGTTGCAGATGACACCAAGTTGGGTAGGAGTGTTGATCTGTTTGAGGTAGGAAGGCTCTACAGAGGGATCTGGACAGGCTGGATCGATGGTCCAAGGCCAATTGCATGAAATTCAAGGCCAAGTGCCAGGTTCTGCATGTGTGTCACAACAACCCCATGCAGTGCTACAGGCTTGGGGAAGAGTGTCTGGAGAGCTGCGTGGTGGAGAAGAATCTGGGGGTGTCTGTCAACAGACAACTGAAAATGAGCCAGCAGTGTGCCCAGGTGGCCAAGAAGGCCCAGCAGCATCCTGGCCTGTGTCAGGTATAGCGTGGCCAGCAGGACTAGGGAAGTGATTGTCCCTTTGTACTTGGCACTGGTGAGACCACACCTCAAACACTGTGTTCAGTTTTGGGCCCCTCACTATAAGAAAGACATTGTGGTGCTGAAGTGTGTCCAAAGGAAGGCAAGGAAGGTGGTGAAGGGTCTAGATCACAAGTCTTTTNTCTTGTGGTGCATAAAAATTGTCATATTTTGTTTTTTTTTCTTTTTTTTTTTTTTTTTTTTTTTTTAAGAGTCACACATAGGTTTTTAGTGTTTTTCTCTCTTCCCTTTTGGGAAAGGAGAAGGGTGTGGAATTTGGAAATGAGGTAAAGTCTCTGTGCTCAAAGAGCAATTAAGACTGGCTTTGCTATCTCTTGTGCAACCCAGGGGAGTGAAGGTTTGTTTGGCTATCACAGGATACATAAATAACGGGGTGGTCTTGGGGAGCCAGGAAAGTCCTGCTTTTCTTCAGCAGAAACAGTAAAATCAAGATAACAGAGACTTTGTATAGTTCTTTGTTTCCTTGAGAGGCTACCATGCCTCATAATTGACCTTTGCCTTATTACCTGTGAAAAGCATATTAAAGTTGACACCCTTATATATGCTAATAAAGATTTTAGAGATCATGCTAAACATATATGACTATAACACTCATCTCTCCACCCGAATCACACTACACGTCACCTAGGGGAGGGAAACCTTGTAATTTGGGGAATAAAAGGATGGAGAAAATGACTATCAAGAGAAGAAACTTGATACCTGACGGACCAGTCGACGGGCTGTGTTCTCTTTTTCCACCCCAGGCAGGGACGCCTTTCTGGGTAAGTGCTGTGCCTTTCACCCTCTGGTGAATGTTAACCCAGGCTGTTGTACTATTGTTATATTTGCTAGCAATATTAACCTTAAGTAATTAGCGCTATTGTAGTTAGTGAATTTATCAATGGCAGTCTCGAATCTGTGACTGTCGTTCTCAATAAAATAACTAATTTTGATCATTAGTGAATCTGATTCAGTGAAAGTTCTTTGGTGGGACTCTGATAGTAAATCAGTGAAAGTCCTGGGACTCTGACAGACAAATATTGAAACTACAGTCCTTTTAATGAGACAAGGGTTTTATAAAGAACATCTGTCATTCTTTTAGTGGCCAGCCCAGCCTTAACCTTGACACTCTCTCCCCAAAATATTTACTCATGTAATTCCATTTCTTCTTCTAGGACTACAAGTTGGTTTCAAATGGTCTATGATTCTGCAGAAAATATCAGGAGATCTTTATGAACCCTCATTTTATTTGCCACATTCTGTTCTTATTTTGAAGCTAATTTAAAAATGTATTTTGTAAATCATAGTTTGTAGTTCAGTGAGATCATGTTCCTCTAGCGTTTCTTCAGTCAATATAATCAAGTAGTGTCAAGTTATTAATATTTGAATAAGTAGTGTTGAATCCTTTCTATTGACACTTCTCTCTGAGGCAGTTCCTCAGATTTCCTCTCTTTTCTCTGCCGTAGAAAGTCCTTAAATTTCCCTGTAGTAAACACTGGAATTATCTTATTTGAGTATGCCTTTTCTTATGTATGCTACTTTTTCATCTTAACTATATACCGGATTAGTGCTAGCCTGTAGAAAGCTGTTTGCTTATTATAAACTGAAACATTTTATTATTAGTTTTAATACCTTGAGCAATTTGTGTCTTAAAATCTCTAAAAGGTTCTTTTCTATTCTACTCATTTTGATATGGTTTCTACTTTTAAAGGGTATTTTTTTATCCACTAATGGCCTCTTCTAGGCTGCTGTCTAATCATGCTGAGGAATTATTTCCTTCTTTATGTGGTCTTTTTAAAGTCCATTTTGTATGGCACTCTACATTTAGCCTAAGCTTCTAATATTGTATCCTTCTGCAAGCATGTAATGAATATGCATTTTATTCTTTCAAGTGAGCAGTTTAATTTCTTGCTAATGTACGTCTTCATCTTCAAAGAGCAGAAGTACAATTTTTGGCCTTCCCAGCTATGAGAAAGCTGGTTTTCTGTTCATTTTTTTTCTAATGTGAAGTGGCTTTTATATTCTAACATCTTGAACTAGGTGTTGGGCACTTTTCAGGATTAAATCAGATACTTTTTCTCATGTGAGTTTTCCAAGTAATTTATCCAAGAAACAATGATTTATAACTTTCAATCACTTAATCTTCATCATGTCGTTATGTGTAGTTTCCCTGACTCTACACTGCCAGTCTACAGTTGTTACTTTGTTTTCAGTGTTGGCAGATTATCTGATCTCCTATCGCACTTCATGGTCCTTGTCCTAATCATTCACCTAAGTCAGAGAAGCCATGGCAGGCCTTTCCAGACACTGTAACCAGGTCAGGCATATGCAGAGTAGAACAGCCAAACTGCTGTATTTACAGAATAGCAGAATCACAGAATAGTAGGGTTAGAAGGGACCTCTGAAGATCATCTAGTCCAACCCCCTGCCATAGCAGGGTCACCTAGAGCACCGGCGTCGAGGCGGGTTTTGAATGTCTCCAGAGATGGAGACTCTACCACCTCTCTAGGCAGCCTGTTCCAGTGCTCTGCCACCCTCAAAATAAAGAAGTTCCTCCTCATGGTTAGGTGGAATTTCCTATGCTCAAGTTTGTGCCCATTACCTCTTGTCCAGTTGCCAGGCACCACTGAAAAGAGCCTGGCCCCACCGTCCTAACATCCACCCTTTAAGTATTTATAAGTGTTGATAAGGTCCCCCCTCAATCTTCTTTTTTCCAGACTGAAGAGACCGAAGTCCCTCAGCCTTTCTTCATAAGAGAGGTGTTCCAGTCCCCTAATCATCTTGGTAGCTCTCTGATGCACCCTCTCCAGCAGTTCCTCGTCCCTCTTGAACCGGGGAGCCCAGAACTGGACACAGTACTCCAGGTGCGGCCTCACCAAGGCAGAGTAGAGGGGGAGGATGACCTGCCTCGACCTGCTGGCCACACTCTTCTTGATGCACCCCAGGATGCCATTGGCCTTGGCCAAAAGGGCACAAGGGCACATTCGGATGCAGAGCTGCTTGACATGGACCATCAAACAGCACTGATCACATGATTTGCTACTCTTTGTATTTCCTATTTCCACCCTTTCATTGTCTGGTTCTTCCCCCTTTACCACTCTCAACCCCTCCCAGGTAAATTATCTTAATTACTTTTTTTTTCCACATTGTTGCTTTACTACATCCATACCCAAGTTTGATATTTCTCATAACTGCTAAGAGGATTACCTTGATGGGGCACATTACTGGCATGGTTATCCTGGTGCTGCTCGTCTTGGGCAATTGCACTCCCTGAGGGACTCCAGCACCCCCTCTTAGGGTCTGTGAGGTTTAGCCCTTTCCCATGTAACTTCTCTTGCAGACTTCTGAGATCCAGATGTCATTCGCAGAGCTGTCATCTGTTTCATCCCCTGGTTTTCTCATGCCACATACAGCAGTTTCTCATGTCCAGTTCAATTAGCTTAGCTTCAGTCTAGGGCCAAATAAGCATATCAGACATCTGTCTGTAGCCTTAACACGCCCGTAAAGCTCAAAGATATTGGTGCTCCCCAAAGCTGAAAGGAAAGGCTTGAACTGTTCTCAAAAAGTGTCAGATCTGTCACTACGTTGTATTGAAATTTTATTCATTAGTAACAATACTGTAGGGATTAGATAGCTTGTTTGTTTATATTTCTAATCCCATTGTTTCTTCTGAAAGACTACAGAAAATTCAGACAGCCACAACTAGGTGAATGTCCTAACACTTTATGATTGTACCAGCTCATAACTAGTAGCACCCATGGAAAAAGAGAAATAACAGAGAATCAAATGAGCAACTCCTTGGCTGACACATTGAAACAATAATAAACATAACTGTCTGAAGTTGAAGAAGAGACCAAAAAATTATTTGCAGATAAAAAAAAGTTCTGTTCTCCTTATAGCTTTAGAAAGTCTTTGGAAATTGAGAAAAAATATCCAAAACACTGGATACAGGGTTTCAAAGGTTATACTGGGATTCATCTTCAAAGGTGAATCCTGGGAATTACTATTGGAAATCATTCAAGACTGAACTAGAAATAGAGTGAATCAGATACAAATTAAATGTAAGAACTCTTCTAGTCAAGGGCATTAATCAAGAGGTTGTCGTGGTTTAGGCCAGATCGTCCAATGACAGATGACAGGAGGAGGAGGAATAAAGAGATGTACAAGTTTAGAAGAAACTAAACTACTTTACTGAAATGTTAATAATAAAATAAAAAGGAAATAATGAAACAGATACAATAAATACAAAACTCTATCAAGCTCCCAGAATGATGTCAGCAGCAGGCACTGGGGAGGTCCCAGACTGGACTCAGTGACGGGTGCGAACTGGATTCAGGATCTGGAGTTAGGAGCCTACGGATCGGGATCAGAAGCAGATGAACAGACAGGGTCCT
>VXBH01007438.1:75586-111744 GCA_013400035.1 Rynchops niger
CTCTTTGTATTTCCTATTTCCACCCTTTCATTGTCTGGTTCTTCCCCCTTTACCACTCTCAACCCCTCCCAGGTAAATTATCTTAATTACTTTTTTTTTCCACATTGTTGCTTTACTACATCCATACCCAAGTTTGATATTTCTCATAACTGCTAAGAGGATTACCTTGATGGGGCACATTACTGGCATGGTTATCCTGGTGCTGCTCGTCTTGGGCAATTGCACTCCCTGAGGGACTCCAGCACCCCCTCTTAGGGTCTGTGAGGTTTAGCCCTTTCCCATGTAACTTCTCTTGCAGACTTCTGAGATCCAGATGTCATTCGCAGAGCTGTCATCTGTTTCATCCCCTGGTTTTCTCATGCCACATACAGCAGTTTCTCATGTCCAGTTCAATTAGCTTAGCTTCAGTCTAGGGCCAAATAAGCATATCAGACATCTGTCTGTAGCCTTAACACGCCCGTAAAGCTCAAAGATATTGGTGCTCCCCAAAGCTGAAAGGAAAGGCTTGAACTGTTCTCAAAAAGTGTCAGATCTGTCACTACGTTGTATTGAAATTTTATTCATTAGTAACAATACTGTAGGGATTAGATAGCTTGTTTGTTTATATTTCTAATCCCATTGTTTCTTCTGAAAGACTACAGAAAATTCAGACAGCCACAACTAGGTGAATGTCCTAACACTTTATGATTGTACCAGCTCATAACTAGTAGCACCCATGGAAAAAGAGAAATAACAGAGAATCAAATGAGCAACTCCTTGGCTGACACATTGAAACAATAATAAACATAACTGTCTGAAGTTGAAGAAGAGACCAAAAAATTATTTGCAGATAAAAAAAAGTTCTGTTCTCCTTATAGCTTTAGAAAGTCTTTGGAAATTGAGAAAAAATATCCAAAACACTGGATACAGGGTTTCAAAGGTTATACTGGGATTCATCTTCAAAGGTGAATCCTGGGAATTACTATTGGAAATCATTCAAGACTGAACTAGAAATAGAGTGAATCAGATACAAATTAAATGTAAGAACTCTTCTAGTCAAGGGCATTAATCAAGAGGTTGTCGTGGTTTAGGCCAGATCGTCCAATGACAGATGACAGGAGGAGGAGGAATAAAGAGATGTACAAGTTTAGAAGAAACTAAACTACTTTACTGAAATGTTAATAATAAAATAAAAAGGAAATAATGAAACAGATACAATAAATACAAAACTCTATCAAGCTCCCAGAATGATGTCAGCAGCAGGCACTGGGGAGGTCCCAGACTGGACTCAGTGACGGGTGCGAACTGGATTCAGGATCTGGAGTTAGGAGCCTACGGATCGGGATCAGAAGCAGATGAACAGACAGGGTCCTTGGACGTCAACCATTGAAGAAAGACAGCTGAACCTTTGATTCTTCAGCTTTTATACCAAGCACGGGGCAGACGGGGTGGAATACCCTGTTGGTCAGTTATGGGTCACCTGTCCTGTCTGCTTCTCCCTGCAGGTAGGATCCCTCTATGCTGTTCTGTTTCCAACCCTCCAATGGGGCAAATAACGAAATATGATATTGGTTGTTAGAGCAATAAATATAAGCAAGAGCTTCTTTGCATACCATTCCTCAGCATTAACTATAAACATAAGTCTTATCACTCTGAGAACAAACAGTTTTCTGCACAATATGCTGTTAATTTCAGAGTGTTAGAAGAGGCTTAGCTAAGAATTAAAATTACTGAACAGAAAGTTGGTTCTGCTCTACCTCAAACCAGGACAGAGGTAAAATGAAGACAATAACTGTAACTAAGTTGATGGTGTTCTCCATTTCAGAGAAACAAAAAATAGCAGTATTAATGCTTCACTGATCTCTCCTAGAACATTGCAGTGCTATGTCATATCAGTATAGATTTGATTTCAGTGGGTTTTGAGTAAATGAAGGTTACTTTGTGCTATGAAGGCTCCCATACCACAAAACACAGAAGTATCACTGGAACCCTGTTGGGGAAAGTAAAATCCGTGCATGCAGGACCAGTATGCTTCCCATGGGCTTAGAATTAAATTTTAGAAATGATCAAGTAGACACCAAAGTTTGTCAGGGTGAATGCAAAAGGCAGATTACGTAGGAGACCTTAGACGCAGGTTTCATCAAACAATTTAGTTGCATCATTCTATCTTCAGAACCGATGAGGTATTTTACTTATTTTTTTTCCTCTTTCCTGTTTTCTAATCCAGTTTATCTCTCAACATCTCTAATATAATATCTTTTAGAGAATTTTTAAAGAAGTTAAAAGTAACTTCTAGGACCTATTTGACATGTATTTGGCTCACTTGGGTTGTGTATTGTGTTGTATTTCCTTTGCCTGTTTAGACAGTTATGTACAAAAAGGTAAACACTTCACTTGTAAGTGAAGCCAACAATTTATTATTAGTGTACTTAATTTTTTTACTAGTGTGACCAAAATACAACAAATTATTACTATTAGCCCAGTTACAATGTTGCTAACACTCACTATCTGAATATTAATCCTAAAGAAATTTCATTTACAATACTGCAGTTGGAAATTCCTATACAAAAACCACATAATAACTTCCCCTTGTTTGCTGGTATTGTGCTGTAAGCTTTCCACTCCTCCTCTGGGTCTTAATGTCAGCAGTTTCTGTCTGGAGGGGAGAACCTGAGTATGATGTTTACAGAAGGCGTTTCCTTCCTTTCTGGAAGAAGGAGCAAGATGTTGATATTCATATTTTTTTCCTTCCTCAGTTTAGGATTTGCACAGGATTATTTCTATTTGTTTGATTTATGTGATTCCCACCTTCTTAGAACCATAGAATAGTTTGTGTTGGAAGTGTCCTTTAAAGGTCATCTAGTCTAACCTCCCCTGAAACAAGCAGGGACATCTTCAGCTGGATGAGGTTGCTTGGAGACCTGTCCAACCTGACCTTGAATGTTTCCAGGGATGGCAACAGTCTCTCTGGGCAACCTGGTCCAGTGTTTCACTGCCCTCAGTAAAAAATTTCTTCCTCATATCTTGCTTAAATCTTCTGTCTTTTAGTTTAAAACCATTACCCCTTGTCCTATCAGTACAGGCCCTGCTAAAAACTTTGTCCCCATCTTTCCTGTAGGCCTGCTTTAAGTTCTGAAAAGTCACTATAAGATCTCCCCAGAGTCTTCTCTTCTCCAAGCTGAACAATCCCAACTGTCTCAGCTTGTCCTCATAGGAGAGGTTCTCCATCCCTCTGATCGTTTTTGTGACCTTCACATAACTCCATGTTATATCTCACTTCTCTACCTTTGGCATGTTTTACACATTAGATATATGTTGGTTTTTATTTTTATTACACCTAAAAGTAGTTTTGTCCAGCTCCTATATTTGCATTATTATTAATATATGACCAGTGGTGTCTTGATAGACTTGAGGTTTCCAGTGTCATCCTGTGCTCACACTTTCAGCTATCAGTGTATGGCTGTATTCCTTTAGCTGAATTTTTGTACTAGGGTCACTTCCCAGCATACAGCCTACTATGTTATTCATGTCTACATCAAAAATGTTAACATTACTTTTTAAACCACACAAATATCCCAAGTTAAACAAAGCTAAAGCAAACTCAGTAACAGCTATATAGTTAGAAAAATGCTCTTACACATAAATAAGCTAAAAAAAAAAGCTATTAGAAAGACAAGTTCATAGAGAAAATAAGTGTGATAGTCTTAGTGCTGACACATGTGATGTTAGCTTAACACAAAGACTGACCTGTTATTGTTATTATCAGTACTTTATTTAATGACTACAGAGCTAAAAGGTCTTTGACAAGGGAGAGCTCCTTCTGTCTTTTAAATATTTCTATTAGAGTTTTGTTTTTGCTTGAACACCGGTGTTACCATAGAAAGAAAGACAAAGAAAAACAGACTTGGTAACAGAAGCAGCCATGCTCCACACTGGAATGCTGTCATGGAACAGTCATAGAGAAGTTCAGGGAAGAACTTACTCTAGGGATAAATTTACTAAAAATGATCCAGAGCAAATGTGCTCACTTATCCTACTGTATTACTTACATTCCAGCACCTGATATGGCAGAGAACATAATGAAGAATTAGAACACTTTAGCTAAGAACTCAAGTTGAAATCTGTAATATAGCAAAAAGTAAACTAACAAAAAAATATCTAAAGGAAATAGCTTCTTATGAAGATCAAATTATCTTAATGACACGCAATCAATCTGTTCATCAGTTAGCTTTGAGCAGAATGAGCAGGGGAGTTTTGAGTAGGGGGCTGTTACATGTCACATACAGCTTAATCTATTAAATGGCATTTATTGTTCCTAAAAATAGAGTACTAAAAATACAGTCCTCAGAAAACATCACATAATGCAATCAATACTTTCATATATGTACCAGAATTCATTTCAGGTTTAAATTTGACCTATTCATAATTGCATGATATTATCAATTTGTGGTCATATTGTGATCAACTAATATGTTCACATATTTCTCCTCTTTATAGTTTAGATCATGAAATTTCAGTTTATCTGAGAAATTTTTTCTAGTCTGTAAAGGTGGGAGACATGCATTTAATAGATTTATTCTATTTCTTTTTTCTGTTTTCAAATTCAGATCATTTTTAAATCTACTCTTTTCCTTTATCTTTTTAATATCGATTATATATCCTTTGTGTAATATCACTAATGGAAATATTAAACTAAATCAGTCCCCCAAAAATCCTTCAGGGATACTATTTTCCTCTTTTTTCCAGATCTCCAAGTTTTGTGATTAGACAGCAGGAGAGGCATATAATATATAACTGTCAGTAGGCTGTGCTACCATTTCTTTCATTTTCCTTTGGCAGGCTACATATCTTTAACAGCAATTTAAATTCCTTTCTATTAAATCATATCGGTTTTCTTTTCAGTGAACTACTGTATGTCATTGCTCTTATTTCAGAAGAAACTTTCAGTTACTAAGGTAGTTCGGCATCAAAGTTTATAATTAAGGGAGAAACACTCTCTCAATTCTAATTTTCTCTAATGTCAAGTAAAGCTAAAAAAAATATCAGTATCATGTGTTTTGTAAATTTGTCTTCAAGCATGTCATTCCGTAAACCAAGTTCCTGATACATAAACATACTCAGCAAATAAACATCTGTCATGTTTACCATCTGTGCTAAAGCCATCAATACCCCTCTTTAAGAAAACAAAATCATCTCTTCTCCAAAGAAATTTTACCAGGGGAGAATGTTCTTTCCCTGAAATATTTATCTCAAAAGAAACAGACACTCATGCATTCATGAAGCAGAATATTGCTGTCTTGTGGGTGGGAAATAAAATTGTTTTACCATGTGACTTACACTCATCAAGTTGTTAAATTCTACGCATCAAAGGGTGTTGTTTGCAGAGTTGTGGTATATAGAATGAGTACCTTTGCTGTCACCAAAACGCTGCCCAAGATCTTCCCTTGGTGCTTTTCACGTGCGATGTTGTGATAGTTACTTGGTCTAGCATGCATACTGAGGAAAAATGGATGTGATAATGGAGAAATAGTTGAAGGACTGATCTCACAGTAGTGAAAAAAAGTGCAAGGATTTAGATCAGGAAAGCCAAGCCTGTAATGATCTAATGGACACTCATTTCTTGAGAGAAGGAGCAAGTGTGTGTGGTAAGAACCTAGCTAGTATGTAATGGACAAGAAAGAACTTCTGACAAAAATGGAGGGAAAGCACCTAGATTATATCAGGTAATAAATGGACAAGGAACAGAATTCTATCAATGGAGTGCACAAAATGGCCCCCATAAAAAATAGACTGTGAAATAATGAGCTCTGAAACTTTTACTAGCTTTTTGTGACATCAAAACATAAGAAAATCTGTAGCTATAAAATGCTACTGACTAGCTTATAAAAGAATCCTATATTTTTTGTAAGAGACAGTTGCCTACAAAGTAAATAATCCGTCTTTATATAATTAATTTCACTGTAGTAAATTTTGTTTTATTCCTTGAGAGTTTGGTTGGGTGGGTATTTTGTTTATCTGTTCATTTTTTCTTTTCTTTTGGGGTTCGGGGCAGGGAGAAAGTAGCATGATGTGAATATTGTCATAGAAGAGGGATTGAAGATATGAAGGATAATGGTGCTTGGATAGCCTTCCAAACAAAATGCATCCCTGCTTTGATATAAAAGCAGTCAGTTCCCTAGTTATGGGTCTTCCACAAAAATCCAGCCATTACTCCAGCAAAAGAGCTATCATTGTAGTTGGGCCTATTCATCAGCTTTCATGAGAAAGGCTGTTCAAAATATTCATCCTTTTCTCCACCTAACTGCACACAGAGATAAATTCTACTACCACAGGTCTTTGAGAACTGATCCATCAATCAATCGCATCCACAATCATTCTTTTCTTTACTCACTTCTCAACCTTATTTCTCCATTGTTAACACTTTTCCAGAAGACAGGACACAGCTGAACAAATTACTATATAAGGATGAAACAGAAAAAAAGTTAAGAACTTCCAGAGTAGTGCAACCATTGCACCCAAATTCAAACCAAGTCTCAGGTTGTGCCAGACCAAAACCACCATGACACTTAAAACAGATAAAGAAACATACCTTGCTTGTCAATCCAGAAATTTCCTGATAGTCTCATTAGATTCCCAGTAATCTATTCAAAATTTCTTGCTATTGAAATTACAATGATGCTAATATTTATAATCTGGAGTTTCTAGACATGTTACAGTTTAATCCAATATATACAGTTTTTCTTGAATCTACCCCCCTCCCTTGGCATTACTCTCACCCTTCATGAACTTCATGACAGCCACCAAAAGTAGAAACACTTGTTAGACTGAACACTGATTTGTATAGTTTTCTTCAAGCCTATCCATATCAAGCATATCCATAGCTTCCAGTTTCCCACCAAGAGCCTTATCCTGATTTAAACTCCAAATTTCCTTCTGTGTTTTTATGATGGAGTTCCAAATGGTGTTCTTTCCTATCCTTAGTGGAAAAGAACAAATCCAAAAATTATTGTTTGTTTTAGGATTTTGTACAGCTACAGGAGCACTATCAGAAATCAATCAAAAGCAACATAGCTGTTAAAAGCTGACCATAATCACTACTACACATAGAACATAGCCATGTATTTGTCTTCAACAATATTCTCTTTGAGTGGGCTCTAGGCTAGTAAAAACACTTACATTGCGGGTCCCTTCCAGCTGCACAAAAATCAAGACTGGAGATGAAAAAAAAAGAATGATTGTATTTTATAACTCAATATGCATGTATTCAATTGACAATAGTTTCAAGGTCTGATTTTCAGGAAGTGTTTAAGGAAGCTTTCTGAAAAGACCTCTTACAGAAATCTCAAATTGCTGAGGGTTTCTATATGACAGATATTAAGAAAGACATTGAGGTGCTGGAGCGGGTCCAGAGAAGGGCAATGAAGCTGGTGAGGGGTCTGGAAGGCAAATCTTTTGAGGAGAGGCTGGCGGAGCTGGGATTATTTAGCCTAGAGAAAAGGAAGCTGAGAGGAGACCTTATCGCTCTCTACAACTACCTGAAAAGTGGTGATAGTGAGGTAGGGGTTAGTCTCTTCTCCCAAGTAACAGACAATAAGACAAGAGGAAATGGCCTCAAGTTGCACCAGGAGAGGTTTAGACTTGATATTAGGAAAAATTGTTACACTGAAAGGGTTATTAAGCATTGGAACAGGATGCCCAGGGAAGTGGTGGAATCGTCGTCCCTGGAGGTACTTGAAAGGCTGTAGACGTGGTGCGTAGCAATATNTTTTGGTGCTTTTCTGACCATGGAGAGAAAGTCCCTTCAGAAAATATAAAAAAAATGCTGTATGTATCTATACCTCTTTAAAAGCATAGGACATAGCAGCCTACATTTCGACTTTCAGTGTTTACAAACCTTTGTCTAGTACTTTACACCTTCAGGCAAGAGCACAGCTTATTTTATGGACTCTGTCCACTCCATTTTTTTTCATAGTGCATTTGTCTGTCACAGATTGCTTGCAAACAGACTGCCTTAGGAACATATACTCATGTCACATACGTTTAAATACCGTAAGTGGTCTTCGTTTTGTAATAAATTTTGCTGAGAGGAAGTCATAAGGGACCAACAAATTTATCTCTTTTCTTTGTACTGTCTGCTTGATACTTCTCTTAACCAAATATGCTACTATATATTGTGATAGCAACCTGACAATGTTAACAGTCTTTATCTGCCACATATGTCATAGGAAAGATATGGATTTTTCCCCTCATCAAGTATTCTTAGAATAATTACAAGATCTCTTTGGGACATTTTTATATGAAGAACAAGGTTGTCAAGGCTGTTTATTTGGTATATATTCCTTACATTCATCATAAAACTTCCTCTTTCATATTTTGCAGTAGTTTTAAGAACAAAATTGGTGCTTAGTGGCTGGCTTGTGATACTGTACTTAAAATCTTTAGCAAAATTTAGCACATTGTAAACAGTATCTGCTAGACGTAGTAGCACAGCACTCAGTAGACAGCCTTTGAAAAAGAAGCTACTCCGTGGACTTAGGTTGTAGTCAATGTTGTTTGCAACGTTCCATTAATTGACATAGCCTGTATAGTTTAACTGTACAATTTCAAATCACTATAAGTGAAAAGAAACAAAATAATAAAAATAATGTTTACCTTTTTGCTATCTTTCTTTATAATATTTGCTTTTACCGCTACTGCAATTACTAGTTTTGGTTTGGTTTAGTGTTTGGTTTGGGTTTGAGTTCTTTTTCCTGTTAAAAAAAGTTAGATTTGGCCCTTGTTATTTTCCTAACCCTTTTGGCTACAGTTTGTGTCTTTTAATTTGAAAAATGATATTTTTAGACAGATTTAATGAGATTTTAAAGCACATTTGATAGGTGTCAGTAACCAGAATAATGGTGGCAGTATTAACTTTTTCTGTCAAGAAAATGTAAATTTGATTAGGAGTTTTATTTTACATGGATCCAAGTGACAGATATATTTTTTTTCTCAGTTCTCTGAAATCATTGCTTCTGGGTGGGCTCTGTTGCTTAGGAGATGAGGCACCTGTGAAATATCTCAAAGAGTTAGAAATGACATGGAATTAATACAGTCTGCAAACTATAATAAGTGTTTTCACTGTTTGAACTGCTTTTGATTGTCATGTCTACCTTTTTATTTTCTCTACGACAAGCTCTTGACAGGAGTTTTTGTTTGCTCAGATCTTTGAGGGAATATTTTTCCTTTTTGTGTGGCAACATTTGCTCTTTATTTGTTGACCATCTTTGGTCTTACAAGTAGAGAAAAATACTAACACATTCGATTGTCTTACTTCTACTAAAAACAGTCTCAGAAAGGTTATCTGTGGGAATACTAAGGTCCGGAAACTGTCAGTGCGAAGTGTAGCTGGACAAACCTAAATGAATAAAGTTTGCTTGAAGTACCACGTTCTAAAGCAAGAGTTTAGTTCTTATCCTTCAGAGTTTAGACCAATTGACTTGGATGTCAGTCTCATCCTTGGCTAGTGATGTAATTCCCTTAAGGAAACCAAGCTCTTGTTGGTTCCATCTATAATGGAAAGGGAAGCATTACACCAGGCTGCTTGCCTGTACAAAGATTTGAAAATCTGTGTTAATTCTGAACTAGATTATATGACTACTTCCACATTGCTAAATGCTTCTACTACAAGGAGCAAGCCCCAACCCTTGACCAAGGCTGTAAAGTGCTTGTGGTTCACACACCTTAGCATGAGCCACTTCTAAAGCTGATTGAGTCCTACATGGTGTCTGGAGTTTCTCAAGCATAACTAAACTTTCAGAGGGCGTTTCAAGGATAAAGCATGCTCCAGTGAGATACTTATGATGCATACCAGAGGAACTGAGGTGTGACAGAATGTCAGAAAAGCTCTAGAGGTGCTCAAAAGTTCAATATCAGAGTAGTGTTAGGTCACTAAGTAGAGCAGAGGGACATAAACATGGTGCATTCTCACCTATAAACATAATTGAAAGGGTACCTCGAGTGAACTATCCCCAGAATCAAGCAATTGCATTTTGTTTTGGAAAAGTTGTCTTTCTTCCTGGAAAAAGAAGCCATGATGGTATGCAATGAGGACAATCAGGAGACTGAGAGCTGGGAGTGAGCTAGAAAACTGAATTATTTCACACTGTAAATGTTTTCTCACTTTGGTGGGGAGCACAGCAAAGCAAATGGCAAAATGAAATTATCTTCTTCTAGTGTATTGTTGCTATTAACAAGAAACTACTACATGCTAAACAAGAATAATTTCCTCATATTCTCAGGCTCCATTACTATAACCAGAGAGGCAGAGACGTGTAGTACAACTGTGTTGTTTCATACATTAAATGCCTGTCTGTAGCCAATAACATCAAATGTCCAGTAGGGAAACCTGGAAAATCGAAAGGAATGATAGCATTGAAGAAAATAGTTTGTTTAGGAGCATTTAGATTACTGTATTAACATAGTACAGCCTGGAAGAATTACCAGTGTTTTCACAGATAAAATCAAATACCTCCTTCCACATAAGAAACACCTCCCCCCATATTTGTCAGGTTTCTCATTGTCACAATTATAGCTGTATGAGGCACATCCAGTATCCTATGGAATATGGTTTGCAGCAGACATTTCTTGTTACTAAAACACCATGAAAACTGAAAGAAAAGTCTCGTAATTCTCCATGCTTACTTGGTCAGCATGTCTTCGACTTTTCCTGGAACTACAAATTACTCTATCTAGTGTGTACTCTGCATATTGTAAGTATTGAAGATGAGCTGCCTAATCCCATGTGTATATCATCTGCATAGAGATGTGAGTAAACTGGATTGCACTCGGCAGTAATGCTTATTTGCACTTCTGAAATAGCTTGCACTTCAGCACCTTGATGTGTGTAATTGTTAATAAAGTCCCACAGTGTCATTCCTATTGTAAGAACTGTTATTCTCCATATTAAAAATAGGTTAGGTGTGCCTCAGAAAATTTCTATCTAAAGTTCATCATAAAATCAGTTAATTATGAGAATGTCACAGTAATCACACTCAGAGAAAATTATTGAGTTGTCTAATGTAGCAAATTTTTTTTTTGCAGATTGTTAACGGAACTTACATTCAACTGCTTTGGGATGTCCATCTTCATGATTTATACAGTATTGGCTACATACAGCTGACAACTGTTGATGTTCTAAGAACAACAAGACTACTCAAGAAATAAAACTTGAATTTCCCCATCAATCTCTTGTAGCTTCAATTTTGGGCATATATGAAAGAATGAAATGTAATCCAAACACAGCAGGAAAAAATAAAGGCAGATTTGTTAATGTGGTCTGTATTTTAATGTTTATCACATCTTCTATAACCTGTTGAAAGAACCAAAGGAACCTCAGAGTATCCTGAAATACAAAAGTATTTGACCTTTCTATTTCTCATCCCACATCTTGCCTGAAGCCCCTGTCGATGTCAGGGATAAACAGAAGATGCATCAGAAGTCATGAACTATCTTTTAACTTAAGGTAAACAGAAATGTTTTAGTGTCAGCTACCAGCAAATATAAAACCCATATAAATGTTAACTCTGTTATGCTTACGTATTTTCTCCAATATTTTCCTCAGGACAAAATAAAAGAAAGATAAAATCAAAATTGAAACATTATGAAATTGGATTTTTTTAGTTTTGTAGGGTTTTCAAAAATCTGTTAGAAAGATGTATTTATCATCTATGTAATGACTGTAATAAACTAAAATAGGATACAAGTAAAGTTAAATCAAATTTATAAAGTCATATGGCACATATTGCTTCTTAAAATTAAGTAATCATAATGATTTAATGAAGATTGCCATGATGAACTCATCATTGCCTGGCACTGGTGTTGTCAGGCAGAGGTATGGGCTAAGTTCTGTTACTGATACTCAGAGATTACAATAATTATCTGATGTTCAGAGGGAACCTCCT
Source organism: Rynchops niger (assembly GCA_013400035.1). Lineage (NCBI taxonomy): Eukaryota > Metazoa > Chordata > Aves > Charadriiformes > Laridae > Rynchops > Rynchops niger. The sequence goes on from VXBH01007438.1 coordinate 87,505, forward strand.
CTGTTTCAGTTTGTGCCCATTGACTCTGACCCTGTCGCTGGGCACCACCCTCTTTGCACCTTCCCTTCAGGTATTGATATATATGAACCCCCCCCCCCGCCCCGAGCCTTTTCTTCTCTAGGCTGAACAGAAAGATGTTTACTCCAGTGATGAGGTTCTGTCTTTTATCTGTCTTCACATTATTTTTGTTAGTATGACTAATCAGAACAAAAGGAGGAGGGCAGAGGAGGGCAACAAAGCTGGTGAAAGGGCTGGAAGGAATGTCCTGTGAGGAGCAGCTAAGGACCCTGGGTTTGTCTAGTTTGGAGAAAAGGAGGCTCAGAGACAATCTCATTGTTCTCTACAGCTTCCTGAGGAGTGGAAGTGGAGAGGGAGGTGCTGATCTCTTCTTGTTGGTACCCAGTGATAGGACATGTGGAAATGGCTCAAAGCTGAACCAGGGGAGGTTTGGACTGGACATTAGAAAGCATTTGTTCACGAAGAGGATGGTCAAACACTGGGACAGGTTTCCTAGAGAGCTGGCTGATGTCCCAAGTCTGTAAGTGTTTAAGAGACATTTGGACAACACTCTTGGTAACATGCTTTAACTTTTAATCATCCGTGAAGTGGTCAAGCAGCTGAATTAGATGATTGTCGAAGGTCCCTTCCAACTGAAACATTCTGTTCTGTTCTATTCTGTTCTGTTCTGTTCTGTTCTAACTGTATTTTAGTCATAAATCTGATCTCAGTTCCTCAGCTACCTGTCTGACCTCTGACAGCTTCCGTAAGCGCCTTCAGAGTCTCATTAACGGCTTTTTTGTGGTGGTGGTTTGTTTTTTTTTCCCCTACGGAATTTCAGTTCGGTCAATTGAGTAATCGACTTCTTATAGGTTGAGGCTTTTAATCTGTCAATTTCCAAATTAAATTGTGCTTGCCACAGTAGATGTAAAATTACCCAGTATCCAGCCTGCTTTCCTTATGGAAAATATTATCAATTAATGTGATCCTTGTACAACATAACTTTACAATTTTACAATACCCAGCTAATTGTGGTCTTCTAGTTTCTTGTGAAATCTTTTGTAGTTCTAAGGAATTTCATATTAGTCCAGGATCATTTGATATTGGTTAGTGTCACCCTATCAGTTCTTGAGTGAACTGTAAAGCCAGGATACTTGATTTAGGTAAGTTTTGCTCCTTCTCTTGGGAAAGGGGAGGGAATGGAAATCAAAAAATGTATTATTTGACAATATTGAAGTACTGGATGTTTTTTAATTTGTTTGTGTCTAACTGATTTTAATTCTGCAGTGGTGCTGAGAGTCCAATTACTGACATGCTCTTAAAATTGTTTATAAGCTTAGTACAATAGTCTGAATATTCCAGGATATTTTTGTGTCTGTTACACCACTCTTAAGATTTCATTGTAAATTTAACTACAGACTAAAAAGTCTGATATATATGTGATATAACATGCTTTGTCAAAGTGTTTTACATCTTGCCTAGAAATATAAATGCATGAACTGTGTATTTTTAAGTCAGAATGACACTGATCTCCTTTATAAAACGTTTGAAGATCTCCTCATGAAAAATGTTCTACAGGAACTAGAGATTACCATCATACAGTTTGTTTGGCAAGGAGGTTCCTAGAAGTACAAGAAAAGGGTATATGAAGTCAGTGACATTTATAGAAACATGAAATACCACTTTTATAGGTTAAGAAAGACTATTTCTTATTAATATTACTGTACTCATGAGTAATGCTGCACTTGAGTTAATCTCTCTGTTTCTTGTTTTTTAAAACCTTTAAAAGTACAAATATTCTAGGTCATGCCATAGAGAATGGCATATTTTTAAGGATCGTGTAAGTTATCATCATGCCTGTAGACACTCCTTGGATAAGAAAAACAAACAAACAAAAAAAAACCAAACAAACAAACCACAAACAAACCACCACAAAATTAAAAAAAAAACAAACAAAACCAAAAACCAAAAACAAAACAAAAAAAAAAAAAAAAACAAAAAACAAAAAAAAAAAAAAAAACAAAAAACAAAAAAAAAAAAAAAAACAAAAAAAAAAACAAAAAAAACCCCAAATCTAAGTCACAGCAATATCTCGTAGTTAAAGTCAAAATTAACAATTTTTATATATACATACAGTCTGTGAATCTTGTTCTTCATTAATGCTCAGCATTTTCCAGAGGACGGTGATAGGTGGAACTGAAGCTTTGTAGGTATTCTCCTTTTATGACCAGATATTGCCTTGCTAGCACAGATCTGAACAGTCTCTCTACTTTCATCCTTTTCAAATCTTTTTGCAGAGAAATTATTTCAAAAATTTATTTCATGGTTTGACCTATCCCAGTTGCCATCTTTCCAATGGAGTTAGAAGAAAAGTAAGGTCGATATGCAAGAGCTGTGTTTCAGTAATGTTTTAAATGTGAGCTGTTAAAATTATATTCATAGGATAAAAGAAGGAATTTAACCCTGTGTGGACAGGAGAATCAAACCATTCCTCTTGCTTCTTCTCCACATTGCTTTCTTGGAACTTGTGTTCTTTACTTAAAATATTTGACTTTATGACATACAAAAGTGAATTCTGTCAAATAAATGGCAAAAAGTCTGGCCAGAGAAACCTACTGTGTAGTGCACATCAGCAAGTAGGAAGCAAAATGAACAGACACAATGATGCAGATGGAATGGTCCACTGGAAAAAAAGGCATAAAGTTGTTCACTTGGTTTCATGTATCATGTTTGTGATATTCATCCATACTCCAAAGAGAACTGTCTTAATCTTCCTTCTCAAAACTAAATAATAAAGGACTAGATTTAGCTAATGCATTTAGGTAACTTGATTCTCAGCTCTGCAGTGCCTAAAAGTTAACTGACATAAGGTTCTGGATGAAAATCACAGCAAAGAAAAAGATGTTTTGACTGCAATTTCCAGCATCTGTCAGATGCTAAAAAGTGTGTAAGAAACAACAGAGAAAGGGCTTCCTCTGTTTTACTATGTGCCTCCGTGAAAAAGTGGTTGAATCTCAAACATCGTTGTTGACTTATGTACACAGTTTGCATTTTAATCTAAAAGAGTGGTTTGCATGATAGCCCAAATGGATTGTCATTGCTGCTTGTCACGCCTCTGGCACTTTGCTGCTTTATGCAACTGACTACCATATGCGTGCTTTGAAGCTGACCTCAAAACCAGAATGAAAAGTATTTTCAGTCTTTCCTAGTGATGCTGGGCCATTACAAAACCAGGTTGCAAATTTCATGGAGACCAAAGGTGAGCAGAAAATAGCACCACTTACCAAGGCAGTAGGATTTGAATGTTATTTGTTTAATGTAAAATATACGAGGAACACATTGAAACACTAAAAATTTTGGATAGATATAAGGAAAAATTAAATCACAGAGACAGCACTGCCACAGGATGACCGGAGTGTGTGGAATCTCTACCCTTGTAGATATTGAAAATTCAGCTAGACAACACCCTGAACAACCTTACCTAACTTCAAAGCTAGCCTTAGTCTGAGAAAGCGGTTGAACTAATTGACTTCCAGCTGTCTCTTTCATTCTATATTATTCTCTGAGTCTGAGTAGGCTTTTCAAAGAGAGGCTTTAAGCTCTGACATACCTGTTTTCTGGATCCTGAATAGCTCTTGGTAGGAACTAGATGCATGCTCAGCAATGGCTGTGACCTAGTGTTTCTAATAAAGCTTTAGACCCTTATCTTTTAGACAGGGCTTTTCTAACCTGTTCTCCTGAACTGAAGAAGCTATACTATGACTAAACTGCAGCTTGGGTAGTTTAAGGGTCCATTTAAACAACTTGCTGGACTGGTCTTTAAGGTCTATAACTACTAAAATGAAACAAAAGAAAATACTTCTCCATAAAGTCCATGGGGAAATTTTAGTGTTGTTTGCAATAGCCATAGAACTGTATAGGAATCCACCCAAGCTAACCAGTCAGAAACAGTGAAGAAAAGAAAACTGTACATGCTCCTTCCTCATATATATAAATCTGATTCTGGGTTGTGAAGGGGTAGCTATTTCATCTATTTTTTCTCACATAACAATAAGCTTAAAAAGAGGAGTGTATATGGCTCTTGAAATACAGCAAAGGAAAACATGGTAGAATAATTTCTAAGGTGTGGGACATTTGCAATTAATGGTGTCACTGCTTGGAGGATTGAAATATTTTTTTTATTTCTTTGAATATTTCTCTGACCTCTTAGCAGTGGATTTATGATTCATTACGCTAGAGAGAAAAGAAATATGCCTGTAGCTTCATGGATACTCTGATTATGACTGCTTATGTTTGTGGTTCCCTAGATGTGGTAGACATATGAACTGTGAGCTCCTCTGTTATTATACATCTTCAGGATGCACAAACATAAAGGAAGGTTATTGTGGAAAAGTAAACTGTATTCTTAGTTACAGTATCTTACTTGCTCAACATCATTTTCCCTGGTCTTTAAAAAGTTGAGGATCCCTGGTTTACTCACACATGATACTCTAACTAGATAAAAGGAAAAGGACAGTCTTATATTAGGCAAGAATAAGTTGTAGCAACATTTTTAGTCCATTATTAGAAAGGAGTAGAAAATACATTTGGCTGGACAGGAGCCGACAAGGTGTGCTTGCAGCCCAGAGGGCCAATCACAACCTTGGCTGCATCAAAAGAACCCTGGCCAGCAGATCCAGAGAGGCGATTCTCCTCTCCTCTACTCTGCTGTCATGAGAACCCACCTGGAATACTGTGTCCAGATCTGGAACCCTCAGCACAAGAAGGACATGGACCTGGTGTAGCGTGTCCAGAGGAAGGCCGCAAAGATGATCCGAGGGCTGGAGCATCTCTCCTATAAAGACAGGCTGAGAGAGTTGGCGTTGTTCAGCCTTGAGAAGAGAAGGCTCCGGGGAGACCTTATAGCAGCCTTCCAGTACCTGAAGGGGGCCTATAAAAAAGCCTGGGAGGGGCTGTTTGCAAGGGCATGTAGCAATAGGATGAGGGGCAATGGTTTTAAACTAGAACAGGTTAGGTTTAAATTAGACCTTAGGAAGAAGTTCTTTACAATGAGAGTGGTGAGACACTAGAACAGGTTGCCCAGAGAGGTGGTGGAGGCCCCATCCCTGGAAACATTCAAGGCCAGGCTTGATGAGGCTCTGAGCAACCTGATCTAGTTAAAGATGTCCCTGCTTACTGCAGGGGGGTTGGACTAGATTACATTCTATGATTCTATGATTCTGTTAACAATTATCTTAAAAACACATTACTGTTTCTGAAAAGTAGGAATTGCACATTCATGTGTCCCTTGTGTAAATATTCTTCTAATCCTCTAGCAATACAGAAGGTTATTAGATAATGTCTGTTAGGAATAAACAGTTTGAAATCAGCAGGCCTGTATTTCTTGAATCTATGTGTCTTAAAGAAGTATCTTAGATCTCTGGCATACATCTTATGTGGAGAAACACAGCAAAACCCCCCCAAAATAAATAAAGACATAATTTGTATGGTATTTTTGTTATATCATCCATCTGATTTTAGAATATGTCCAGAAACTATATGTCACATCCCAAGCTTATCAACTTCAGTGTAAAATTCTTCCGTCAGCTCCAGTGTTCTGTGTATCACACCAGAGTTACTCAAGAGGCTACTAAAGAAAACCAATAGACTAAAAATCCAACAGCTTTTTATAAATTTATGTCTGTCGAATCCATCTTCTGATCTGATTGATATCCAGTACGTACCAAAATACAGAAAGAACCTACAAGTTAAGATTTGTTTCACCTCCTTTTCCTTCTGATACTAAAACTTTTGCAGTTTTAACTCTGAAAGAACATTTACAGATTATTTTAAAAGGTCAGTCTTAGAAAATGAGCTTTCATGTTGACTAATAGTAGTTAATAATTTTCAGATTTTTTGAAGTCTACTAATCATCTACAAAATTCAGCAAAACTGATATACAATGTCAAGACAAGCATCGGTCTTCAGATAAACATGATAGCCTTAGCCTTTCATCTAGTTGTCTACAGTTAATATTTTCTTCCATTATCAACAGTATCTCTCCCCACCCAGATTCATTACCTTGAAAGGAATATTTTATAGGTCTGAACAATGTATACTATACTAACTAATGTATCTGAAAAATATATTAAAATCGAAAACCAAAAATCCCTAAATCCCAAGGTACTAGAGGATTTAGATATGCTGCTTCTACAGGCTGGTCATGTCCCTAAGCTAAGCACACTAGTTTTCAACAGTTCTCTGTCAGACCAGTCATGACAAGGAGCATGGGAGATACTTATGTCTTAAAAAATAAGTTCTGGGGTAAATGCAGAAATGACAGAAAATACACTCTCTAAGTGTCCATGCTTCTTTTGCCTACATATTCACAGCAAAATATGTGCCTACAGCCATTTTTTAATCTTCTCTCACTCAAATGGTCTGGGGGTGTGGAGGACCTTTTCCAAAGGCATACTCTACAGTACCAGTTTAAAATTTAAACAGTTCTTATCACATTTTTATTCTTGAAATTTGAAATTCAAGCATCCCATTTTTCCTCATACTCAATAACTGTCTACTCATACGTTTTGTCCTGATGATGTAGAAATTAATAGTATGCAGTAATTATCTTCTACTTAAAAGTATGAAATGGTAACTTTCACGCACAGTAAAATACATACAAAGTGAACTAATTTTTCCTTTGGAAAACTGTAACCCCCTTGTAACATTTCAATTTCTAACAAGTCATTTTAAATGATTTTCCATTTCATTGGTCTCTGCCTATTATTCTTTGTTGTTTTGCACCCTAACTCAATATTTTCCTTATTTTTTTCCTTGACATACAGACATCTTATATCTACTTATTCCTCAGAAGAGCTTCATTGCAACAGCTGTTTGAAATATTGGCCTCATTTGTGTCTCTTTCTATCAAACTCAGACTATTTCATCTACAAATGTTGGAGTTGGAGCAAATTACCCCGTTTAAATACATTTTTCTTTAGCTACTCCAGCAGCAGTGGAAATGATACCAGTGGGAAAGAAGATGTGATGGAGTAGGGGACTGCTGCATTGCTTCCTACTGCAGCCCTTGTGTGCTAATTTTATGTGGAGCTCCAAAAATAGAATGTTTTCTCCCTCAGTCTGAAACTTCACAACAAGAAATCTGTAGGAAGAGGAAAACAGGAATTCACAGAAGCACAGAATGGGATGTCAATGGAGCAGGTTTTTTTTTTTACTTAACTTTGAATGTTTCTGAGCTGAGCTGCTATTTGGGCATTAGTCAATTCAAAATAAGCATCTGAAACTGTGAGAAAACTCTGCACTTTGACTTAATTGGTGTGCAATTTTCCTATTAAATGAGCTAAATAAAGTTTTTCATAAATTTAAACTGGATAAAATCCAACTTTCCATTGGAATAACCAGAGCCATTTCAAAATGAAAGATACTTGTTGTAGCACACATCGCACCCTTGTGATTAACACAATCATCAGAAACAAGGAAAACTCATTTTCTAGATTGTTCCTAAAGACAAGCAGAGAAGAGCTTAAACCTGTTTTCCTTTATCTGTTATGAACCTCTTTCTATGGCTTAGGTTGAGTTGTTTGTTTATTTTGAAAGATTTTCAAGCTCAAGCTAAGAAGACTAGAACATATTGATATGAGCTGAAGAGAAGACAGACCAGCTTTGGTCACAAATAATAGTTTTCTAACAGTATCTGGACATTCTGGGGTAGGGAACTGTCTATATACTTCAGTGATAAATTGCTTGTTCATTTTAATTCTCATTTCTAGCTGCCTCTTTTCCTTAACATCGATGATTTTATTTTTTCATTGAATTACTCAGCCTATACTAAACTACTATTTGTTTTTCTTCTGCTGCCAAATCAGTTACCTGATACGATATACAAAATTGTTCTACAAGGAGGCAGTTGGAAAAAGAGATAGACAGACATGTATCACTCTATATCAGGATCATTAATTTGAACTTAATAATGTTCTAACTCTATGTCAGTTAAAATATTACCCTGGGATCCTAAAAAAGAGATCAGATGATAGTGGGAATTTAGGCCTGGAAATCCAAAAAGATCACACAGTAGGACTATTCTTCACTATAACTACAGACAGTTGTGGAGCAACTGCAGTAAGTATACTTGCAAATTAAACACGTACTGATTTTTTCTCCCTCTAAATTCTGACTTCGAACAAGACTGCTTTATTTTTTTATGAGAAAGTGTTTTAATCTACATTCATGTAACTGATGCTCTTTAATTGTGCGTTTTACTGCCATTTCTATAACTGTGGGCTTTAAAACATATTACAATGTTGAACTAAATGCTCATAAATAGATGTATGGAATATGCTGTTAAGATCCATGCGGTTTAGAGTGACAGTATTAGAGTGTCACCTCATCTGCAAAAGCTATTAGAATCATAGCATAGTTTAGGTTGGAAAAGACCCTTAAAACAATCAAGTCCAACTGTAAACCTAATAATGCCAAGTCCACCACTAAACTGTGTCCCTAAACCCCACATCTACATGTCTTTCAAATTCCTCCAGGGTGACTTAACCACTTCCCTGGGCAGCCTGTTCCAATGCTTGACAACCATTTTGGTGAAGGAATTTTTCCTTACATCCAATTCAAACCTCCCCTGGTGCAACTTAAGCTCTTTCCTCTTGTCCTATCACTTGTTACTTAATGAAAGAGACCGACCCCCACCTCACTACAAACTCCTTTCAAGTAGTTATAGGTCTCCCTTCAGCCTCCTTTTCTCCAGGCTAAACAACCTCAGTTCCCTTAGCTGCTCCCCATAAGACTTGTTCACCAGACCCCTCACCAACTTTGTTGCCCTTCCTGGGATGCGTTCCAGCACCTCAATGTCTTTCTTGTAGTGAGGGGCCCAAAACTGAATACAGTACTTGAAGTAGGGCCTCACCAGCATTGAGTACAGGGGGATGATCACTTCCCTAGTCCTGCTGGCCACACTATTCCTGATACAGGCCAGGATGCTGTTGGCCTTCTTGGCCACCTGGGCACACTGCTGGCTCTTATTCAGCTGGCAGTCAACCAACAACCCCATATCCTTTTCCACCAGGCAGCTCTCCAGCCACTCTTCCCCAAGCCTGTAGCACTGCATGGGGTTGTTGCGACGTAATTGCAGGACCCAGCACTTGGCCTTGTTGAATCTCATACAATTGAGGCTTCTCTCAGTCGGTGAGGAACACAGTGGTGGCAATGGTAAATTCTGTGGCTGAGCACTAGATTAAGGTGGACTGGGGTTTCCTGGTGCCAGGGAAACCCGGGGAAGAGTAGAGATCCCTCCCAGGAGCTGTCAGCTCTCATGAATGAGGCTGACAAGCTTTGGCATTGCCAGGAGCAACCATGGGAGATTTAAAAGGCCCCAGGAGCACGAGTGACCAGGAGCACTACAAACAGCACATGGCACATCAGTTTGCACAGTAATTCTCATAGGAGAGCATGCAGGAAAGGCCCTGCAACCTGCTTGTAGGTTCACAGTCCAGGGAAGTGCTCTAGGTCTCTGCCAAAATGGTGGGCACCCACCTCAGAGTTAAAAACATCCGCCCAGATAGTACCGGTAAGGCAAAAGATTTCAGTACAAGTGGTAGGTTGCAGTGAGTGCCCAGCCCCTTCTCCTCGTGAAAAGGTAGGCACTTACCTAAGGTGTGGAAAGGTTGATGAGTTGCAGGAGAATGTTAAAAGGCTGCGCAGTATTCGAGGAGCTGAAACAGAGATAGATAAGTGGTTTCATAACCATGTTCCTGTAGCAGATACCACTGAGAATGAGGCACCTTGGACTCTGGTGACCCACAAAAGTAGGATTCTGCTTCAGTCTCCACCCTCCAGCATCATAACCATAAGCAGATATGAAGCTTTAACAGCTATAGACACCCATGAGCAAGATCTGCAAGGGGAAACTGTACCAGTAATACACAATGGATACCATAAAAAGAAATGATGAGTGCTAGTAGTGAGTGACTTTATGTCAAAGAGCACTGAGGCACCCATCTGCTCACCTGACAGGGAGTCATGAGAGGTATGCTGCTTTCCAGAAGCTAAGATCCAAGACATTGCCGAGAGGGTGCCACACCTTGTCAAGAGCATAGACTACTATCCACTGGGTACATGGGTATGAATGACACCGCAAGCAAGAACCTGGGCAGAATTAAGGTAGACTGTTAATCAGTAATCGGGATGAGGGGACAGAGTGCACCCTTGGCAAGTTTGCTGATGACACAAAACTGGGAGGAGTGGCTGACACACCAGAAGGATGTGCTGCTATTCGGTGAGACACGGACAGGTTAGAGAGTTGGGTGGAGAGGAACTTAATGAAGTTCAACAAGGGCAAGTGTAGGGCTCTGCACCTGGGGAGGAATAACCACATGTACCAGTACAGGTTAGCGGTTGACCTGCTGAAAAGCAGCTCTCTGGAGAAGCTGAGAGACTTGGTGGACAACAAGTTGACCATGAGCCAGCAATGTGCCCTTATGGCCAAGAAGGCCAATGGTATCCTGGGGTGGATTAAAAAGAGTGTGGCCAGCAGGTCAAGGGAGGTCATCTTCCCCCTTTACTGTGCTCTGGTGAGACCACATCTGGAGTACTGTGTCCAGTTCTGGATGCCCCTGTTCAAGAAAGACAAGGAACTACTGGAATGAGTCTAGCCGAGGGCTACAAAGAAGATCTGGGGACGGGAGCATTTCTCATGAGGAATGGCTGAGACACTTGAGACACCTGGGTCTGTTTAGCCTGGAGAAGAGAAGACTAAGAGGGAATCTTATCAATGCTTACAAATATCTAAAGGGCAGAATGGGGGCAGACTCTTCTCAGTGGTGCCCAGAAACAGGACAAAGGGGCAATGAGCACAAACTTGAAACACAGGAAGTTGCATGTGAACATGAGGAAAAACTTCTTAATTTTGAGGGTGACAGAGCACTGGGACAGGCTGCCCAGAGAGGCTGTGGAGTCTTCTTCTCTGGAGATATTAAAATCCTGCCTGGATGCGATCCTGTGCAACCTGCTCTAGGTTAACTTGCTTTAGGAGGGGGTTGGATTAGGTGATCTCTGAAAGTCCCTTCCAACTCCCGTGATTCTGTGGTTCTGTGAATTGGCCTCAGCCTATTGATCCATCATGTCCAGATCACTCTCTAGGGCCTTCCTACCCTCAAGCAAATCAATGCTCCCACCCAACTTGGTGTCGTCTACAAACTTACTGAGGGTGTGCTCAATCCCCTCATTCAGATCATTGATAAAGATATTAAACAGAACTGTCCCCAGTACTGAGCCCAGGCCACGAATTGGATTTATCTTCATTTACCACTACTCTTTGGGCCCAGTGAAGCATACACCCATTCAAGCCATGAGCAGCCAGTTTCTCCAGGAGAATACTGTGGGAAATGGTGTCAAAAGCTTTACTAAAGTCCAGGTAGGCAACATCCACAGCCTTTTCCTCGTCCACTAAGCAGGTCACCTTGTCATAGAAGGAAATCAGGTTAGTCAAGCAGGACCTGCCTTTCATAAACTCATGCTGAATGGGCCTGATCACCTGATTATGCTGTACATGCTGTGTGATCTCACTCAAGATGAGCTACTCCATAAAATTTGTTAACTTGTAAATTTCCTCCATAAGATTGTTAACAGTGGAATAAAAATAAACTCATAGAATACTTACGTTTTTCTCCACATCATGTTTATAGTTAAAAGACTGAACATTCCCCTGTGAAGGGGGAATGCACCTAGCTATCTGACATCCGGCTAAACTGAAACTGTAGTTTTACTTTCCTCAATTTTAACATGTAATTTTAGAACTACGGGGATGGTAAAGTGTTATGGCTAATGGTTACAGATGAAATGTGAATTCAAATTTTCTTGTCAGGCAGTTAAATAAGGAATTGAATATAATGAATTAATAGTATTGGCATTTCTACTTAATCATAAATTTGATGATAATGAGCATAAATCCCGTGAGAATCTTAAAAAGCCTTTTTTGTTATGCTTCTGAATAATTGCAGCATTAATATTTTATTTAGAGCTATTTGTAGTTCATAACTGTCATTGCTAGCAATTATTAAAGATTTTCACCTATATAATTGAAATGAAATACTAACCTGTCAGTAACTATAAAGATGGTTTCAGCATAAAACCAACTTGTGTGGCATCCTATGATTTACTTAATAATACCATAATACCACTGTCATGGTTTAGGCTGGGCTGTCCACTAAACAGAATGACAGATGCTCTCTTTTAACTTCTCTCTCTACCCAGAAAAGAAAAGAGAGAATAAGGAGAAAGACTTATGGGTTGGAAAGAAACTAATCTACTTTCATGGAATATGAAACTAAAACTATTAACAATAAATGGAAAATATAATAATAAGAAAATAATGAAATCTATACAATATATACAAAACTAGTATCGAGCTCTCAGGATGATGATCTCATCACCAGCAGGCAGTGGGAAATCCCTGACTGGACTCAGCGATGGATGGGAACTGGATTCCAGAACTGGATTCAGAAACACATGCATCAGGATCAAAGGCAGACGAACAGACAGCATCCTCTTCAGATGCTGGTTAGAGGCTGAGCCCTTTGATCTCTCAGCTTTTATACTGAGGATGATACAGATGGGATGGAACACCCTGTTGGTTACTTTTGGGTCACCTGTCCTGTCTGGTCCTCCCCCCAGGTGCAACTCCTTTACGCTTTTCCGCCTCCAGTCCTCCAATGCGGCACATAACGAAATTAGCTGATATTTGTTGTTATGGGAATAAGTATAAGCAAGAGCCTCTCTACATATCATTCCTTGGTTTTAACTATAAATATCAGATGTTGTCACTCTGGAAGCAGGCACTGTCTGAAAAATATGCCATTTATTTCAGAGTGCAGTTACTTAGAAGAGACTTAACTGAAAAATAAAGTTACTGAAAAGAAAAATGCTTCTGTTCTACCTCAAACCAGGACAACTAGCATAGCATTTTCAATTATGTTCTCAAAGTTATTGAATTATTGTAACTTGAAACAACTTCTATTGCTTCTTGCTGAGTTTTTCTGATACTTTTTTTTTTTTTTAAAGGAACGCATAAAGGTAGCATATTTTTTTCTTTCTATATTTTATAACATTTTCTTTAAACATTTATTTGGATTTAATTTTTCACCGGACTTCTACCTTAGGCCAAATTATATTTATCTATTGAAATTCAAACCCAATCTGTGAACACGGTTACATTAATTATTTTTTTAGGAGGTTTACAGGGGGCTTTGAGGTTTCATTTGTGTTTTTATTAAATTGTAACAATGTTGTATTTCAAAGTTGCAACTTGAAATTTGAAAAAAAGACATTTCTCCCTGTTGGGTCTTGCTACAAAAATCTCACTAATTATGAATGGGATAAATCAAAGTTTGTCTGTTTTCAGCCAGTTTTTGATAGAATATCAGAAATAAGTTAACCTATGATGTTAGGTAGACTAAGCAGCCTCTGGCATAGAAATGAGCAGTGTCTTTTCTTTGTTTGATATAGGGAATGAAAGCTTTGCACAAGAAATGACGGAGGGCAATTTTTCTCTCTGCTGTTAATCTACTAGTATAGTAACTGGATTTCTGAGCTGGCCTGAGCTGGGCACATGCAGGAGATGAAGGTAGAAGACTGGTAGAAGCACACTCTGAACTACCCAAGAAAGGAAAAAAATACAATGACCTGAAGGATCGCTGTAGCTGACTGAGCACCTGCTGAAATTCCATAGTGCTCTTTTAACTGGATGAAAAAAAAAAAAAAAAAGAAAAATAAGTTTTCTCACTCTTTCCTCAGTAAACTCTATTTCTATGTCAATCTCTCTGCCTTGGCTCACTATCTGTGGAATTAGGATAATAATTGACAATGATGTATAATTATACTTTTTACACTTATGAATTAAAATAATGAATCATAATTCCTTTAACAATGAACGCCTAGACTTCAAACACACACCTTGGTACCATAACATTTCCGGTATTATGGGGAAAATTCACAAACTTGTATGCTTTTACATGTTCCCAATTTTTCAGTATACCCAAGAACTCAGAATAGGCACATAGAGGAAGGTCTGATTTTTTTTAAGGTCTTTCTGCTGAAGTCAAAACTGTAGAAGCTGTGGCTTTGATCCTTTGATTTCTCAGTGACTTTTGGTCAGGGAGATCTCTGCAGTAACAGAAACTGCCTACCACATAAGCTCTAGAATAACAAATCAGAAGATTACCACCTGTTGAACAGCACACTGAATGCTATACTGGAGATCAAAGCTTCTGAAAGTGATTTAGATGGCATGCTGGACAATAAATAGAACATAAGCACTCAGTTTAATGTTGTGAGAGACTGTGTGATTCATATATTGTATGAATTAATACAAGAACAGTAAGCATGTCAATAAAATGTGAAGACTAATATTAAGTTTTCACATCTCCAGCAAAAACACTGAACATTTGAGGGCAGTATGTGAAAACAATGACATAACAGTTCAACAGCTGGAAAAATATCTTTATGATAAGCTTACTACATTTAATTCATTAAACAGATTGTGTTGCAGTATAAACCTCCTCATGATAAAGAGAATCCTTGGTGCAAAATGTATCTTGAGAGCAGCAAAGGATGGTGTAATAACAACTAAAAGCTGAGAGAGGTAACCAGTCGTTTTAGAAATGTGTCCTTGTTCTTCAAAAGGAAAGTGATTTCATATGGAAACAATAAATACTGGAAAAAATGCCACTGGAGGTCGTGCACTGAGATCTCCATTTCTTAATAATTTCACACTAAGATGAAAAATTTTCTGAAACTTAATCTTTACTCTAACACCATTCTTATGTTTAATACAAGATTGATAAAGTAAAATACTGTAAGTTGTGATATTCAGAAAGTCAAACTAGGATATATAATGGTCTTTATACCGTTGAAACCAATGTATGAATAAACTGATGTGAATTTCACTTGAGTGTATGGTTTGTATTATGTCTTTTCTAAAATGTTGTTTCATGATAGCACTGGCTTTTAAGACATGGGCTTTTTTATTTAATCTTCCTAAAAAGTGCTTGAAGAATTTTCTGTTCTGATTAGAAATCTTTCACCTTATATTTCAAAATACTATTTTAATGTTTTCAGAAGGATCATAACATTTACATACAAAATACATTCATATAGTAAGTAGCAAGTTCCTTGATTTTACTAGCTTTTCTAAGTTGATGCACAGAGTAAAAAATGAGCAGACAAAGCTAGGTTTGTTTATTCCACATCCTGTGTATCTTCTTGCCTTATATTTTGTTCAGTACTATGTGTATGGAACCCACGATCATATATTTGTGTAAAGCTACATTCAGGAAAATATCTCATACATTTTGAAGATACCCAAACACAGGTATTTAACCATTTCTTGTGTCAATTAAACATTCTTCTTAAAACAAACAAACAAAAAAAAACAACAAAAAATACTTCAAAAAACTTTGGACTTAATTTCCATTTGAATTTTTCAGTTTCTAAGTTGCAGATACTATTTTTTTTCTCGTGCCTTTTTCTATTGCATTCTACAGAAATCTGTCTTATTTCTGACAAGATGTGCTAACTGGTGCAAATCTCCTTCTCACTCTTATTCACTATTTTTCTATTTGTTCCTCCAAAGATCACCCTATTTTTCTGCAGAGTTGCACAGGAAATTGCATGACCCCTAGAGCCTATTATAGTTGCTGCTTTCTATGATACGGTTTCCTAGTCTATACTTACAAAATTCATACCTTATTTTTAGAAGATTTGTATTATTTTTTATTCTTTAAATGAGGCTAGTTAATTTTTCAGTACAAATCTTCCTGTATGACTACTCTCTCTTCATCATTAATTATCATCCTGTCAGTCTTTATGTCATCTGTAAATGTAATAAATTGTGAACTGATATTTACTTAGAGAGCATTCATGAAAATGTTAATAGTGCTGGTTTTGATATCAGTCAGTTTGGGCTCCCCCTAGGAAAAGTGCTATTCAAACACAATTCCCCACAGACAACTATGTTTTGAAATATGTCTGTCCGGTAATAATTCATCCGTACAATATCTCCTAGTTTTCACAGAATCACAGAATGAATGATGTTTGAAGACACTTCTGGAAGTCAAGTAGTCCAAGCCCTTCTGCTTGAAGTAGGGGCAACTACAGCAGGTTGCTCAGGGCCATGTGCAATCAGGTTTGAACACTGACAAGGTGGGAGGAGACTCCACAACTTAGACAATCTCTTGGCAACATCTTCCAAGGTTTGATTCTCACAGCCTCTTCCCATATGACAGATGTTCCAATGCCTTAATCATCTTCACAAACCAACTTTTCTTAAAAGTCACAATGTTACAATGTCACAACTGTGACATTAAATGGTGAGCTGAGCAAGGATCCAATCATTTGTGGCTTTGTCAGTCTCATCAAAAAAAGGATCCAGTTTTTTAGGAGTAGCATTATCTAAAAAGCCATTCTGATTATTATGAATTCTTTTCCTTTACTTTAATACCTTATTTGATTCTATATCAGGATTTCTATTAATATACCTAAAATATAGTATTAAGTTAATTAGTTCTAGAATTACTTAAATTATCTTATCTATCCTTTCTGAATGTTAGCAAAGTTTTGTTTCTTTTTTAATCTTCCATAATGTTCCATGTAGACCGACATTATTCATCCTTGTTTCCACCCTCTGTATGCCTCCTTTTTGTGTTTGAGTTTGGCTAGGAGCTCCTTGCTCATCTATGCAGGCCTGGCATTTTCAACTTTTTCTTGCTTGTTGAGGTGGACCACTCTTGAACTTGGAGCAGGTGATCCTTGAGTACTAACCAGCTTTCCCAAGCCCCTCGGCCCTCCAGGGCCTCATCCCATGGGACTCTACCAATATCCTTGAAGAGACCAAAGTTTGCTCTCCTGAAGTTCAGCATTGTGATCCTGCTTTTTGCCCTCCTCTCAGGATCCTTAACTCCATCATCTCATGATCACTGCATCCAAAGCTGCATTCAGACTACGCATCCCCAGTAGGCCTCTCCTTGTTTGTGGGTATGAAGTTCAGCAGAGTACCTCTCCTTCTTTGGCTCCTTTATCACTTGAGTCCAGAAGTTGTCACCGATACTCTCCAGGAACCCCCTGGATTGCTTATGCCTGGCTGTGTTTTCCCTCCAGCAGATACCAGGGTGGCTAAAGTTCCACATGAGGACCAGAGCCTGCAAACGTGAGGCTGGTCACAGCTGTCTATAGAGGCCCTGAATCACTTGTTCTTTCTGGTCAGGTGACCTATAGTAGACACCCACTACAATGTCATCCATATCAGTCTTCTCTTTATCCTCGACCATAACACAGGGAAACAGGATGGAGTTGTGAGTTCTAAAGACACTTTTACATTCCAGATTGAGAAATGGATGCACGTTTCATTAAAATTAAACAAAGAATGAAAGGCCATTGGAGATCTCTGGTGAGAAGAGGTTTGATATACTTCCATGCGAAAAGAGTTCCTTTCTTTAGAAAATGAATTGTTTCCTTTAATATAATGCTTTGAAAACTGCTAATTCTGTCCAAATTAGCGAATGACTGATATTAGTCTTAAGTAGCCATTCCATGTGTTGTTTTAGTAAGAGTATCAAAGGTGTGAATTTGTGTGAGTGAACATAAGGTATTTCTAATTTGCTACATTAAAAATTGCTACTTTAACGCTGTTAATAAATTTCCCTAATTAGCATATAGAATAATTATTGTTGAGGCAGTACAATACACATAGCTAGAGATAATATTTCTTTTTTTTATTGTCTTTACTTTTCTCACAAAGGCAGTTCATTATACAACTATAGAGAAACTGATATGGATCATACCTGATCTGATAGATTTCAGTGAATGGTACAACTAACAGGTATTCAAATATTATGTTCAAATATTATGTAAAGGTAACAGAGGTTAAAACAGACATTAAAATATTTTACATATAATGACCTTTTAAGTTATACTGAATGTAAAATGCACATCATATAATCTGGAATAACAGATTTCAGTATTTGAGATAAAAGAAAATTAGGGAAGAATATAGAACAGCTAACAGCAAGATAAGGTCTGTGTTACTTTTCACAGTGTATTTTAAAAATAGAGTTACAATTTTGTCATTATTTCATGCTCACCGTCATGTATCAAGCTTATTTGGTAATTAAGGTTTTCCAAATTAAATATATAAATATATACCTGTACATATACATATACATGTAGTCATGATGCACATTACTAACTTCAATGGAAATTACAATTACTTATTTAAATGGTCTTCCCTTTAATTATTTTACATAACGCCAGCAATACATTGTGAAGCAGTAAGAACTCATCCATTCACACCAGAGATAGCACCACATAAAATGAAAACTTTTTGATTTCTGGATTTTTAAAACCCAAACGTTATTAAGTACATAAAAACCATGAACATGAGCATTTAAAATGTTAATTAATGGAATTAAATTAAACTGGTATGTTAAGATCCTTATTTTCTCAAGTTTGCTATTACTTCATTGCTGCCCACTAAATGTCTTTGAATAATTCTTTGCATTTCATATTTAACATTAATTGTCAATTGCCACTGAAATTAGGATGCAGAACGAATAATGGTGTATCATCTCATGGCTGAATGGACTTAAATCTTAGAATCAAGTTGTCATGAATAAAAACTACTTAACATTTTTGTTTTCACACTATTTCTAGTAACCCTGTTATCAAGATCTTAATGAACTTGAGCACAGTTGGAGTGAATTAATTGCTTCCAAAAGCTGAGTGAATATGTCTATAATTTTTCAGCACTATCATTTATATGGCAAATCTATAACTTATGTTCTGAAGCATTCTGAATTTTCTTACCATGGAGACAGTGCACTCTGTAGCTGAATCACCTATGAAATTGTGGATCTATAAAGTACTGTAAGCTATTTAGGACTGCACAGTGAAACAGTATAGGACACAACTTTCAAGGACTTGCAAATAAAACTCTTGTGCCACTTGTACATCTAAAATGAGAAAGGAGGAAACTGAATGGAAAATCACTTTTCTGTTGTTGTAGTGATTTTTTTTTTTTTCCCCCCTGTTTTGGTAATTTCTACTTTTTTATTGTAATTTTTTTTTTCTGGATAAATTTTGTTGTTGTTTTCCCTCCCCTTCCCCTCCTGTCCCTCAGATCACTGTTTAAATGGGACTTAATAAATCATGAAGGGCTAATATCTATGCATTGGTCTGTCAATATCATGATGACAAATACTTTTGGGAAGGAATTTCCTTTCTCTCTAACATATGCTAAAATATTAATATTGCAAATATTCAAATTCAATGCCAACTGCTACATTGTACTTAGAAAAGGATTAAATACATTAAAGAAAAACTGATACCATCAACTGAATATCAGTCACCCTGGAAGAAAATCTGATTCCCTGTTATTGTCCTTATGATACCTTATAAAATATATATTTTTGTGCACTGCTGTTGCATTTTATAGTGATATTCTACATGGTAAAGATTATATTCTCCAAACTCAAGGGTATCATACGGAAGAAGAAAGATTTTTCCTGTGCAGGAATCAGCAATGTACAATATAACCTTCCCTTCTATTTATGAAATTATATTCAGTCATTTACAATGAGAGATTCTAGCACCTGCTTTCTTTTCACATGGTAAAAGTATTATGACAAAGAAAGGCAGGAAACTCATTTTGGAAGACATTTGAGTTGTTAATTCTAGCAGTTCTAATATGGTTTTAGAGGACAAGCCATTCTAGACTATGAATATTAAAATATAATAAAGACAAAATGCTGAAGGGAGACTAAAATTTAAAATAGCATAAAGTGACTTTACATAACAAAAGTGTAACCAGATAGTGGTCTAGTATGGAAGCATCTAAAGAAAATGCACATTATTTATTTTTTCTAATTTAAAAGTAAAATATTTTAGTTTAGTACATAAAAGCTATTATTAAGTGCATGGAAAAATAACATCCAACCTTTGATAGAAATGGGAAGAAATATGCATTTTTCCTTTAAAACAGTAAATGATGAAAACTGTTTCCACTTACATCTATTTCAGACAGGACTTTGACAGCTGTTGAACAGCATAGGTAAGTGTAACACAGCCAGAGCTATCACCTCAAGCTGATCACTTCAATCTGAGTCACTTCTCTGGTGTAGACAAGAAAAAAAAAAAAGGGGGGGGGGGGGCGACACGGACCTAAACAGGGAGTGGGAAATGGTTAGTGACCAATAATAACACCATCTTTTACCTTTTTACTTACTGTCAGCATTTTATACATTTGCACCTGACTTTGAATGGAGAGAGAGAATGCACCTTTCTCCAAAGAAGATGTAATTACTGAGGGTATCTCAAGTGATCTTTTTACAATTCATTAAACCACAGTGTGTTAGATCTTGTGTAAATTGTTGGAGCATTTGAAATAGTCTTGTAGTAACAGATTAAGCAGAGTCAAATACAGACAATATGTTATTGCTAGCATTGACTTTAAAGAAAAAGTCATTGCTAGAATATCAGGTTCAATTCAAACCTGTACCAGGAAAAATCTGAAACTTCCATACAAAAAGTTTTTGCTTTCAGTCCAACACATGGTTAAATATTTGGCTTCTTTCTTGGACATACTGATTTAAACTGATCTAAGATATACAAAGATAGGATCTTTATTTCCTATCCAAAGCCAGTGAACCAGATGTCAGAAAAAAAAAAATGTGTGAGGACTTAATAAGCTTTTCCCACAAAAAGAAATTGGGAAATGCAGGCTGCTATTTTTGAACCAAATGTTTGAAAGCACTTGGTAGCCTCTGTAAAATGTCACAAGCAGGAAAATAAAAGTTGCTTTTCTTCTTTTTCTTCTCTGGTTTTAAGGTAATATGAGTCAGTGCATATGTTTTGCTGTAGTACACTATATTGTTATCAACTTTAATGTTTTGAAGTATTTCAATGCATCAGAAACTTGTATTCGGTATCCACAGAGATGTTTTTAAGCATTCATATTATAGCAAACAGGAAGAGCTAAATCTATCACCCATCCATGCAGGCTGCATTTAGTTTCATCACAAATAAATTGGATGAATTTTTTCTTTCCAACTAAGGATAGAAATATTTAATTAATGCAGTGATGCTATACACAGTACACTTTTAAAAAATAATTGACAGTGTGTGGGTGTGAAGATTATTTTTTCTAAAGGCATTATTTATTTCTGAAGAGCAGAAAACTTGGTAAATTTGCAGATGACCTTCTAACATACAGCAGCTACTGTGGGGGAAGTAGCTCCTATTTTTATGAAAAGTGTTTTATGTACAAAAGTTCATAGTCTAACTTATCCCTAGTGTAAGGTGGTATGTAATGAAAAGTGGTCTTTGGTAACTACATTGAAGAAGACAAAAATGTTAGCCATCAGAAATATTACATTTAATGCAGAAATAAAACCATATTTTTTTTTCTTCTTTCTTCTTAAATATAATCTGATTTGCATTACCATACATGGTATTGAATAAAGTTTCACACATAGTACTCTCCGACACTTAGATAAACCTTGCTCCCCTTGAATTTTTGATATGTAAATTTTTGAGAAACAGTCACTTAGAACTATTGTAACAGAAGTTTTCCAAGTACTTTGCAATAAAAGTTAAAAGATATGGTTGAAAATAGAAATACACTCTGCAGTCTATGCTGTTGTTTCTGATGACACCTGCAAAAAGACACTCCATGTGATGAAGCAACTTGCACCATGACTTAGAAGTCAGTACGTATAGTTAATTTATTTATTTGATTTTTAACCAAATTTTGAGAAAAGGAAGCTTTGAAGCAGACTATCCAGAAAAAAAAAACAACTCAGGGACAAATAAATGAAGGCCAAGACACTCAAGAGTGAGGAAAAACAGAAGTACAGAGCAGTCCTTCTCAGAATGTTAGTCCCTTGTTAAATTGTCTCAGGAAGGATTCATACACATTGAGATGCTCCAGAATGCTAGTTATTCTGCTACGTTATTATTCTAACAAGTTATTCTAAAATGTTGGTCTAGGTATCTGAGAAGACACATGGGGACAGACCAATGCATAAAATTCACTTACTAGGCATGATATGGTCTCAGAGATGACATATTATGGCAATTTGATGTTACATGCTTGAGGGCTTTTTTTGAAGCAATATGTTAGGTTTTAGTAAAAAAAAAAAAAAAAAGCCTTAACATTTTTACTATCTAACACCGGTATGAAGATTCAAACAAGTGGCTTAAATGAAGCTAATCTGATTGCATATATCTTTATTTTTTGCTTGCAATTATAAAAACAGACTGTCCTGTTCAGGTCAATTATCACATTTGTAACTAAAGGCATTTTATAAAACAGACAACATTACCATGAAAAATAGGCATCTTTGAGTTTCACTAACAACATAAGTTAAATTAAGCATGAAAATATTTATACTTAGCAAGAATTAAACAAAAATAAAATAATATGGATTACTACATTTAGTCATTGTTAACTGTTAATTGTTTTTATCAATGCATCAGTTTTATTTTATTGTACATTTCTACAGTGTTCTTAGTGTGTATGTGTCCCATTGCCAAATGCTAAGATTATAATTTGTCAAGCACTCAAAATAAGCAATTTATGCCCTTTCTAAGATGCTTTTAATTAAGTTATTATAGCAGGAAGTAGAATAATAATAAGTATTTGTGTGGGATTGATTTCAGTAGATTAATTATGTAAATATTGAAATGACCTCAACCATTGCACGCTCAAGGATTATGCAATGATTTAAAATATTTTAAGTAATGCACAGTTTCATACACAGAAACAACACAGCTAGCCATGTCTAGGTAGGTTCTGCAATAGTGGCACTGTGGCAGATTCCAGGTGAATTTGTATCACATTTTTCACAGTGTTCTCTCAAGATATTTATTTTATTATGATACTTATTATGCATTGGAATTTAACATTTAGTTTTTCTACAATGTAGACCATTGTGAATGCTGTAAAATGTGATGAATAAGGATAAAATTAAATAAAATAAAAGCAAACCAAATCAAATATGAACATGTTTTCTACTATACTACCTCTACCTAATTTGAGTATTTTGCCTGTGCTATTTTCTTCTTTCAAAAAGTCTCTCTTTAAACACTTTAAAGCTTTTTAAAAAAAGAGTTTAAAAGGTGCTGCATTCCTGAAGAGATCCAGAATTAAATAGAAGTATCTCAGCATGCTCTTTTGGGCAAGAAGATGACATTTCTCCTAGCTTTTTGCTACAAACTGGTTATAAGCATTTGTTGTATAGCTAAAACATAGCAATCTGAGACACAGTACTGGCACAAACAGATATTTCTCATAACACCAGTACTACCCTTTTCTAGAATCTCTTAGATTCATCCAAGCAATGAGGATTAAAATATTAAATAATGAAATCATTAAAGCAACTTGCCTCTTGAGTGAGATGTTAAGCAATTCCCTCAACTAGTGCATAATTAACATCCACTAAACAAGCTGAATTAATAACATGCCAAAGATGCTTTGAAAAGAAAGGAACACCTAAAAAACTGTGTTCAGTTTTGTACCCTTCACTACAAGAGAGACATTGAGGTGCTGGAGTGTGTCCAAAGAAGTGCAACAAAGCTAGTGAAGGGCCTAGTGCACAACTCTTATGAAGACCAGCTGAAGCAACTGGGTAGTCTGGAGAAAGGAAACTCTCCACCTGAAAGGAGGTTGTAGTGAGGTGGGGTTTGATCTCTTGTTCCAAGTGACAAGTGATAAGATGAGAGGAAATGGCCTCAAGTTGTGCCAGGGGAGGTTGAGATTGGATATTAGGAAAAATTCCTTCACTGAAAGGGTTATCAAATATTGGAACATGCTGCCAAGGAAATGGTTGAGTCTCCATCCCTGGAGGTATTTAAAAGATGGGTAGACATAGTGCTTAGAGATATGGTTTAGTGATGGGTTTTGTCAGTGTTAGGTTGATGGTTGGACTAGATTATCTGAAAGGTCCCTTCCAACCTTTGTGTGCATTTGTATATATTGTATGTATTTTATTATATCCTTTTTTATTTTAATTATTGATTTTTCATTAAAGTAGTTTAGTTTTTTTCTAAACTTATAAATATCTCTATCTTTCTCCTTCCTCTCCTTAGAGATGGGGGAGAGCATCTATTGTCTTTTCATTGTCCAACCCAGCCCAAACCATGACAGGTTTATGGTTGGACTCAATCTTAAACGTCTTTTCCAACCTAAATGAT
>VXBH01007438.1:111800-146509 GCA_013400035.1 Rynchops niger
AAAATATTCCAAGCAGAATCTTTTAGACTACTGAGTGCAGAGGGAAACATTTTTTTTAGCATCTCCAAACCTCAAGGATATTGGTAAATATTTATTTTAAAAGTTTGTGTCTTGTCAATTCTCAACAAGAAATTCCACATTTCCAAATTAAATTGCACTTTAAATAGAAGTAGTGTATTTATTCTCAAATTTGGAAAAAAAATAATATCTCCTATAGTGGTTCAAATGACTAATTTTAAGACATAAAGAATAACTTTAATTTATTTTTTGCTGTTGTTGCAGGAGTGAAGAGACCTTCCCACTTGCTTATTATTACTGAACAAAAGATATTTCCAAGGCATTGAAAAAAAGAGAAAAAAAAAAAAAAAAAAAAAAGAGAAAAAAAAAAGTGTACATAAAAGGTATTTTTCTTTGAAAGCACCTAAAGTGGTGCATTTCATGGCAAAATAGATTCTTATAGGAAATTATAGGATTCTTATAGGAAAGGATCTTATAGGAAATATGTTGTGTCATGATGCATTATCATGATTTTCATGATCGTCATGATTAAATACAATGTAGTATTGTATGGGCAATATAGTAATTCCAGAAACATTTAATTTGTCTAGACTGCTGTAAACCTAAAGCCACCAAAAGTAGCTATTCTACATGTATATTACCTCAAATGACTGTGATGCCATAGTAAATTAGATAAAACTTTCCTCTTGTGAGATTTATAGCTCAGCTTTCAGGAAAAACAAAAATTCATAGCTGAGTTTCTGATAACAGCACATTCCGTTGGTTCTGGTATTTGTATAGCCATATTCACTACAAACACTTCCTACGCTACAACACTGATTCACTTCCAGACAGGTACGCAGTTATATCTTAATTTTACATGTTTGTTTGGTTGGATTGTTTACTCCAACTTATTTATTCTCTTCACAGTTCATTGTTACTGTAAAGTCATTAAAATTACATTAGAGCAAACCCAGAAATTATTTATGTTAAAATTCCATGTCTATTGTCACAGACAAATTATGATTGCAAAAGAAGTTTGCCAAATGACAATATATATTAGTCACCTACAGACTACTTTTTGTATATTTTCTGTCACTCTTTTTTATGGTTTTACATGAAGATAAATATACTGGATAATATTAAAAGATTACCTTTCATAATCTCACATAACATAACTCCATGAATTGTTGTGACCTTGGTATCACAAAGCAAGGGATTGACTTTGATATCACAATCACCATAGATTGATGAATAATGAAATTTTTATGTTACCCCTTATATTTCTTACATATAAACAAAGAATAAGCTTAAATTAAATATTAAGGCTACTTGCATTTATAATTCAGGACATTTATATATTTTGTCCTTTGGTAACAGGTGTATCTGCTATACTTTTTTTCATGCTTCTAACTTCGGCTATCAGTTGTGTGACTGAAACCTAAATTTTGTTGTTCTTTAAATTTGAGTTCTTAACTGTGTAACCTTCCTGTTGTAAAAGAAAGAAATGGTCTTGAGTTTGCTTGCTTTCTTTTGTTCTTTCTTCCTTTCTCTCTTTCTTTTTCTTCTAAGAATGTGAATGTGAAAAAAGACTGAATAACCTGCTTCAAGTATATGGAGAAAAAAAAAAAGCAACTAAAACTGGTTGCTACCACCACCATTTCTAAAATATACTCCTTGTTAATTTATCATGCACCAAATGGCACTGGTGAGTAAGGATGGGATTCTATATCTGTTCTGAATTTTCTACAAAGCTAAGTATCAAAACCCTCTACAAAAATTGTCCTCATTTTGTTTCCTGTTGTTCCCAGTTTTAAACACGAAGGCAGAATTTTCTATTTTATGATCTTATAACAATTAGAAAGTGAATTTTCAGAATTTCCATGGAAAAGTATGGTGTAGCATTAAGCGTTGTAGATTCCCCTAAAATTTTGTTATTGCCCTTTTTCAAATTTGATTGAAAAGAATAATGTCTATTAAATGTTTTACTTCCCTATTTTCACAGTTGTTTCTATTTACATATGAGACTCTAGTATAATAACAGCAGTATTAAATTTAGCAGTTTATGTCTTATCACAGATAAAATTAAACCTTAAGCATTAAATTATTTCTTTTGTAGGCATAGTAAAACTAACTTTATTATAGTTGGGCATTTTAGGACATAAATACCTAAAGTAATTCTATTTAACGACAGAGGGTAGTTGTCCTGGTTTGAGGTAGAACAGAACCAACTTTCTGTTCAGTAATTTTAATTAGCTACATGTCTTCTAACTCTCTGAAATTGAGAGTATATTGTGTAGAAAACTGTTTGTTCTCAGAGTGATAAAACCTATGCTTATAGTTCATGCCAAGGAATAGTATGCAGAGAGACTCTTGCTTACACTTTTTGCTATAACAACCAAGGTCAGCTAACTTTATTTGCCTGGCTGGAGGGTCAGAAGCGGAAAAACGTAGAGGGATCCCACCTACAGAGAGGAGCAGACAGGGCAGGTGATCCAAAACTGACCAATAGGGTATTCCATCCCATCTGCCTCATGCTCAGTATAAAAGCTGAGGGATCAAAGGGTCACCTCTTTTGCTTCAATGGACGATGTCCGAGGAGGAGCTTGTCTGTTCATCTGCCTTTGATCCCACTCTGTGGGCTTCTGACTCCAGCTCTGGAATTCAGTTCCCATCTGTCACTGAGTCCAGTCTGGGACTTCCACGTGCCTGCTGGTGATGCCATCGTGGGAGCTTAATACGGTTTTGTATATACTGTATCTATTTCATTATTTCCTTTTTATTTTATTATTAATATTACATTAAAGTAATTTAGTTTCCTCTAAGCTCATAAATCTCTTTATCTCTCCTCCTCCTCTCTGTGTGTGAGAGATGGGGGGAGAGAATCTGTTGCTGTCCATTGGCCAATTTGGCCAAAACCGCGACAGTAGATATTGAAGTTCTTTTCATGAATGAGACATTTTAGTGATTATGCTATTTATTTCAAAATAACGAGGCACACATGAATTAAACTTCATAACGTTTTTTGTCTGGAGCTATACCACTAATTGTGACACATACAGGTAAAAATTTTACAAAGAAAAATATTTACTGCTTCCAAAGCAATCCAAATATTCAAAGTTATTATACTTAAAGCAGATTAAAAACTTAAGAGAAACAACACCCCAGTTCAAAATGCCTGGAGGTATTTGCTAACTTAATTGTAAAATTTCATTATATAAAACAAAAAAGCTGTACCTTGCCATGATATATTTTAAATGTTGTTTGTTTGGGTTTTTTTTTTTCCTTAGTTCCCAGGATAATGATTTTTCCTTTATGGAGAATGCTTCTGTGTAAATAGACTCTTCCTTCAGGAAAATAAGAAGTGACTAATAAACAAGCTTGGCATTTTCAAAGGCAATTAGTGCAGCTTGAAATTAGATATGCAAATTAGCAATGCTCCAATAAATTGGTGGTTTGTGCACAGATTTTTCTCTTCAGAAATACAAAAAGCACAAGCCAAACCACAAAAGAAATAAATTTATGCTTCATTTTACTTTGAACTAATCCAGAGGTTTTAGCATTCTATTCATGGTAAGTGACAGAGTTTATTATCACAATTTAAGGTTGTTTCTTGTTTATGAGGCAATACCATATTCTAGAACAATAAATTTTGATGCCAAAGGTTCTTATTAGTCTCTATACAACTTTTATTGAGCTACTCTCAAATTACTTTCACACTATAATGCTGGTAAATATATACGTCATTGTTGCTGTTGTGGTTGTTATTGCTGTTAATGACATGCCTAGCAATTACATTTTTTAGACATGCTAATAATTCAGTTAATAGTAATGATATCTCTGATATCTGAGGAAAAGCTGGGGGACTCCTGCTATTACATTCTACTAGAAAAGAGCTGGGCTCATCAGGCCTCATATCTGATTCAGGTGTTTATTAGTTGGTCAGAGAGCAGGAGCTTTAAGCAAGGCTATTATGGAAAATTAGGGATAGGGAAAACAACTTTGAGTTATGTCTTCTCCTGCATCCCTGAAACTTACAATACCATTACAAAAATCATGTTCTGAACTAAGTTGTTAAAAAGTTAACTGGGGAAATCTAACCCACATTATATTAGACTAAAATAGACACCTAAATTCTGCAATAATTGATTCATCTTAGTAAGGAACTATTGAAGATTGTTAGATGATCATGAAACTTCAAAGGAGAAAGGATTTACCAGGAATAACAGGAAAGCTTTGGTGAATAAAAGGGACAGCTGTTACACTAGACCATGGAGTGGGACAAATACCTTTATGTCAAACTTAATGTTTACAAGAACTGGAGAATTTAAATAAGTGTAGAAATCATTGTTACATATTTCCAAGAGTTTAAAATAATTAAAATAATAAAATTTACTATGAAAAATTCTGTTATGATCATATAATCCAGTTTTATATATAATATAGGCCAAAAATTCACATCAAATACTTTATTCATCAAATACGTTCAATGAGGACGTTCCATACCTTCAGGAAAATCTTAAGGGCTTCAAGGGACAGAAAATACACAAAATTTTCTGAGAAGTTGCCTCAGTGGGTCATGTCTTACTATTAAAACTTGCAGTATGTGTCCAATTGTAATGCATAGATTATTTCAATTGGAAATAAAAAACCTGAGCTTTGTCATTCAGAACTACCAGAGAAATTCAGGACTGCTTTAATTTATGCTCATCTGAGTCAGTTGTCATGACACAGTTTCTCTTAATATGAAGCTGTGTCTATACTGTTAGAAGCATTCACAGCAGAGCACAAGATTTTTTTTCCACCACTGGAATTTAGTGAAACTCTCTGGTTCTAAAAGATTATTATTTTTCTTTCGTGACTTTTCTTCATTTGGTGTTTCTAATGTAATACGAGGGCAGTGTAATGGACACTACACTGGGATATTTAGTAGCATGACGTTTCAGGACTTGAGATTTGTTTTAATAGTGTTAGAGGACTACATAAGGTAGAGACTTCTGTACTTACTCTTTTTCTATGCATGCTGCTCATAGGTGGAGTGAACTAAATATCACTCCTATCTTCGAGAAGGTCAAGGAGGAGGAGGAGGGCCTGGGGAACTACAAGTTCGTCAGCCTCACATCAATGCCAGGGGAGGTGGTGGAGTAGATCTTCCTGGAAACCATTTCCAAACACATTGAACACATGAAGGTGATCAGGATTTACAAAGGTGAGATTGTGCTTAATCAGCCAGATAGCTTACTATGAGATGACTGTCTTGGTGGATGAGGGGAGAACAGTGTATTTTTTTTTGCGGTTGTCTGACATAACATCCTCATAGGCAAGCTGATGAAGTAAGGGCTAGATAAGCAGACAGAAAGTGGACAGAAAACTGGCTGAACTGTCAAGACTTCAAAGCGTTCTGATCAGCAAGACAAAGTCCAGCTGGAGGCCAATTGCTAGTGGTGTACCTCAGGGGTCAACAGTGGGGTCAATATTGTTTAACATGTTCATTAATGATCTGAACAATGGGACAGAGAGCACCCTCAAAAAGTTTGCAGACAATATAAAGAGGAATGGCTGATACACCAGATGGTTGTGCTGTCATTCAGGGACCTTGACAGGCAGAAAGAAAACACAGCGATAAATTTAAGGCTCTAAACCAGGAATCAAACCTAAGCTCATCAGAATTTTTTCCTCAGTAGTTAATGACAAAAGAATTGTGTAAAACAGGAAGAATATCTCATCCTATGGAGAAGTCTGTCTTTTTCACATCCCTAGGAATGTGAATAATAATAATAATAATGGCTTCTGCAGGTGTGTTAGTCAGAACAGGAAGAAAAAGGAATTCATAACTCCCTGAAAAATGAGACTGGGAATATGATAACTGACATGGAGAAGGCTGAGGTACTCAACAGGGTTTTTTTTTGACTCAGATTTCACTGGCAATTGTTCTTCCCACAACTTCTTAATGCAGAAGCATGGAAGCTTGCAACGGCGAGGACCAGCAGGAGGAACAGACTTCCCCCAAAGCCTGAGATGCCTTTGCAGAATCACTTCACCACTCTGCAGGATGAAGGGGTGAGACCAGTCATACCAGGAGACATACTGGAGTTGAGTAAGGCAACCCAATCTGCTCTCCATATAACAACCAGTGAAACTAAGAAAAGTGATGGGTGACAGTAGTAGGTGACTCTGTCCTGAAAGGTATGGAGGTACCAATTTGCTGACCTGACACACTGTCTAGGGAGGTGGTGGCTTAATGGGGGCTTGTATCAGGGATGTCATTGAGAGACTATCAAGCCTTGCATAGTCCACTGACTATTCACTGCTTTTGTTTCATGTGAGCATCAGAGATATTGCCAGTAGTAGTCTGAGGAGTATCAAGGATTACAGAGCCCTGGGAGTGGCAGTAAAACATTCTGGGGTGCGGGTAGCTTTTTCATCAAGCCTAACTGTCAAAGGGAAGGGGTTTGAAAAGACCAGTCAAATCCATTGAGTCAACAAATGACTAGAGGACTGTGCTGGGATTTGGCTACTTAGACCATAAATCTATGAGAAACCACACCTACTGGGGGCAGGTGGGGTCCATCTATCAAGGAAGGGGATAATATTCAGTCATAGGCTTGCCAAGCTGGTGAAGAAGGCTTTAAAATAAAGCCACTTGGGGAGGGGAACTTCAGTCCATCCCACTCTTAGCAGTTTGATGTCAGTACATGCAGTAGATGCCCAGAGCCTGGAAAACCAACACAGGTCGGCAGGAGAGCACCTGGAGTGCAGCACAAAGGAATTCTGGCAACTCCAGCTACTAAGCCAGCTTCATTGGGGACCCAACTTAAATGTCTCTATGCAAATGCACATAGCATAGGAAAAAAAGAAGAGAAGTTAAAGATGTGTACATGCCTGCAGGGCTATGATCTTATTGGCATCACAGAGACATGGTGGGATGGCTTCTGTGACTGGAGTGTTGGAATAGAAGGATACAGGTTCTTCAGGAAGGACGGGCAGGGCAGAAGAGGAGAGTGTCACCCTCTATGTCGATGATCAACTGGAATGCATGGAGCTCCACCTGGAGATGGATGAGAAGTCAACCGAAAGCTAATGCATTGGGAATAAAGGGAACACAGGGACAGGTGATGTTACAGTGGGGATCTGCTACAGGCTACCTGACAAGGAAAACCCAAGTAGATGAGGTGATCTACATACAGATAGGAGCAGCCTCACATTCACAAACCCTGGTCCTCCTGGGGAACTTCAGCTACCCTGAGGGAGGGGAAACACAGCAGGACACAAGCAATCCAGGAAGTTCCTGGAAAGCGTTGATGATAACTTCATTCTCCAAGTGATAGAGGAGCCATTGAGGAGAGGTACTATGCTGGACCTTTTTCTCACCAGCAAAGAAGGGCAGGTGGGGAATGTGAAGCTCAAGGGCAGCCTTGGCTGCAGTGACCATGAGACAGTGGAGTTCAAGATCCTTAGGGCAGCAAGGAGGGTGCACAAAAAATTTGCTACCCTGTACTTTAGAGGAGCAGAATTTGGCCTCCTCAAGGGTCTGCTTGATAGAGTACCATGGGATAAAGCCTGGAGGGAAGAGGGGTCCAAGACAGCTGGTTAATATTCAAGGATCACCTCCTCTAAGCTCAGGAGCGATGCATCCCAAATGAAAGGGAGTCAGGCAAAAACACCAGGAGACCTGCATGGATGAACAAGGAGCTCCTGGAGAAATGAAACATAAAAAGTAAGCCTACAGAGGGTGGAAGCAAGGACAGATAGCCTGGGAGGCATACAGAGAAATTATCCTAGCAGCCAGGGATCAGGTTAGGAAAGCTGAAGCTTTCCCAATTAAATCTAAGGAACCTGAAGGTGTACTAATCCATGGGACCTGATGGCATGCATCCACGGGTCCTGAAGGAACCAGTGGATGAAGTTGCTAAGCCACTGTCCATCGTATTTGAGAACTCGTGGCAGTCTGGTGAAGTTCCCACTGACTAGAAAAGGGGAAACATAACCCCCATTTTCAGAAAGGGAAAAAAGGAAAACCCGGGGAACTACAGGCCAGTCACTCTGACCTCTGTGCCCAGCAAGATCATAGAGCAGATCCTCCTGGAAATTTTAGTGAAGCACATGGAAAACAAGGAGGTTATTGTTGACAGCCAACATGGCTTCGCTAAGGGCAAATCGTGCCTGACTAACTTAATGGCTTTCTACGATGGAGTGAATACATCAGTGAGCAAGGGAAGAGCTATGGGTGTCATCTACCTAGACATCTTTAAGGCCTTTGATATGGTCCTCTACAACATCCTTGTCCCTAAATTTGAGGGATATGAGTTAGAGGGATAGACTATTATACGGATAATGATTCAGCTGGATGGTTGCATCCAGAGAGTATAGTCAATGTCTCAGTGTCCAAATGAAATCAGTTACAAGTGGTGTTGCTCAGGGATCTGTATTGGGAATGGTATTGTTCAGTATCTTCATCAATGACATAAGTGGTGGGGACTGAGTGCACCGCAACAAGTTTGCACATGGCACCAAGCTGAGTGGTGCTCCTGATTTGCTAGAGGGAAGGGGTGCTATCCACAAGGACCTTGACAGGGTTGAGAACTGGGACAATATGAACATCATGAAGTTCAACAAGGCCAAGTGCAAGGTCCTGCACCTAGGTCAGGGCAATCCCCAGTGTCAATACAGACTGGGGAATAAAAGGATTAGGAGCAGCCCTTTGAAGAAGGTCTTGGGGACACAGGTGGATGAAAGATTGGCCATGAGCCAGCTATGTGCTCTTGCAGCCCAGAAAGCCAATCATATATTGTGCTGCATAAAAAGAAGAGGTCAAGAGAGGTGATACTCCTCCTCTACTCTGCTCTCCTGAGACCACCACCTGGTGGGTTCCCAGCAGAAGAAAGGCATGGACCTTTTAGAATAGGTCCAGAAGACGCCATGAAAATGGTCAGAGGGATGGAACACCTCTCCTATAAAGAAAGGCTGAGAGATTTGCAGTTATTCAGCTTGGAGAAGTTCCCAATAGGCCTTGTTGTGGCCTTTCAATATATAAAGGGGGTTTATAAGAAAGAAGGAGAAAGACTTCTTAACAAAGCCTGTATTGAGAGGACAAGGGGTAACAATTTTAAACTGAAAGAAGGTAGATTAAATACATTGGGCATAAGGAACCCGATCTAGAGAAAAAAAATGTCCCTCGCAGTGGGGATGGACTATTTGCCAAGCCTTTCAAATTTGGCTTTTAGATGGCTTAAATGACATGAAACTTAGTTGTTGCAAACAGATGCATAATGAAAGGAATCTGTTAATAAAGCTCCCAGATTCTTGGAACAAAAGAAACACTTTGGTGAGAGCAAATCAGCAGAGCTGAGCCTGATGTTCTAGCAATATAGGATCATAGAATCGTAGAATAGTCTAGATTGGAAGGGACCTTTAAGATCATCGAGTCCAACCATTAACCTAACACTGCCAAGTCCACCACTAAACTATATCCCTAAGCACCATGTCTACCTATCTTATAAATACCTCCAGGAATGGTGATTCAACCACTTCCCTGGATAGCCTGTTCCAATGTTTGATATTTTAAATAAAGAAACGATTGAGAGTAATGGACAAGCTATTTTACCTGCAAATTAATTCAATCCAAATAACTGACTGTGACTGTGAAATATATGTGTTGAAACTTGTTTAAGAAACAATAGGAGTTCCTGCTATTTACACATTATCTGTATATGTTAAAATGAGAAATGTTATCCACCCAGCTGTGCCATCTACCATGTAGCCACTGCTGCTGATCCTTTATCTAATTGCCATGCATAATTTGGCAATAAAACACCATACCAATATTTATTTGATATGAGCCAATTCAGAAAAATGTAAAACAGATCCTTGTCATATTTCTTTCAGTAAGGTTTCCTCCTGCGTAAGTTCAAGTGCTTTGTTTAGAGAATCTGTTCTTATGTACCTTAAATGACTGGATTTCACTGCTTCTCCTGAGACATTTTCCAAGACATAGATCTTCCTAGCTGGGATTTTCTTAGCAGTATGATATTAATACTGCATCATTCTTTACTTTCCTTAACTGATACAAATACTCTCCATATTTTGAGCAAGTAATAGAGAGAGGATAAAAATACATTTTACTAAAAATTAGTTGAGCTTTCAGGTCCAATCTTAAGACTGTGAATGCTAAAATAATGTGTTTAACACTTATAACTTTAAACTAATAAAAGAAACATTTGTAAGTCAATTACTCTCTTATATCAGAAATATCATTAGCCTTAGTTAATTGAGTTAAAATCTCAGGATTAATTGGTCATATTTAATTTTCTAATGCTATTTGTTATTTTAGTAGCATACAGTTTCAGTCATTCAGTAGTATAGGCGAAAAGCCTCACTGAACTTTAAGATTTCATAACAATATGTGGAAGAAAATCATGAGAAGCCCATACTGTTAGAAGCAAAATCTGAGGTTTGCTGGTGGTAAAGGATATCGTATTGACTATGGAGAGGAAACAGTCATTTGTGCTCAAAATATCACAGAGAAAATCCAGCTCTGTTGTCAGAAACCTGTAGGTGTAAGCTTACATCCTTTATGTGTACAAGAAAAAGAGAGGAAAGTGGCACTTTCCTTTTGAAATAATCTGGTGAGGATC
The DNA here is from genome assembly GCA_013400035.1 of Rynchops niger. Classification (NCBI taxonomy): domain Eukaryota; kingdom Metazoa; phylum Chordata; class Aves; order Charadriiformes; family Laridae; genus Rynchops; species Rynchops niger. Next base: position 122,432 of record VXBH01007438.1, read on the forward strand.
ATTGTAGCATAGGGCAGATGAAAAGAGGTTTTATACATGATGACTAGAATATCAACAGCTTCAAAATTAAAAGATTGGTCAGAAGGGCTTCATCAGCTTCTATCATGACAATATCAAAATACTGCAACTTGAATGACTAGATTCACCTCATTGCTGGCATACACACTAGACATTGCAGGCTTTGTTTTGCTCCTGTGATGTGCTTTACATCAGTCCCCAATTCTTTTACTATGTTCTGTTAAATAAAAAAGGTGTTCCTGTGTAAACTCAAATGAAAGATAGAATCCTCACAGATATAACCGCCAAAGGACACTACTAGTGAGGCAAATTAATGGAGTGTAAAGTATTTATATAATCATGAACTTATGATGTGAGGTATTTTGTTGCTTTTTTTTTTTTGATTGTTTGTTTGTTTTGTTTTGTTTTGTTTTTTAATAGGTGAAGATTGATATATTCTGGAGTATTCTTGTGTGAGTGTTTTTTCATTAGCAGTTCTGCCATTGGCATGTTAAGTTAGCTAGAAATTACATGTTTTGAGACATGATCAGAAACATGTAGGATGGATAGGATGTCTGTCTGGTTCTTCATGTAATAAGTTTCTTAAATGTTTGTGGTTTTGTGTTTTTGTTTCTGGTTTTTTGTTTTGTTCTGTTTTGTTCTGTTTTGTTTTGTTTTGTTTTGTTTTTCTGTAGGCATCTATGGCTGGTTTCCTGTTTAGGTGAAAATGAATAATGTTTTAACTCATTGTCTACTAGTCCAGGCAAAAGAAACATCTCCTCTCCATGGCATGATTTCCTACACTATTGTCCCAGTTTGAGGTAAAACAGAACCAATTTTCTGTTCAGTAATTCATAAAATCTTGTGATTGTAATAGTACTTTGAGGGGTTTTGTTGAACAGGCTCTTTTCTTTGGAGGTTTGTTTTGTTTGGAGGTTTTAGTTGAATTAATTTTGCTTAATAGCTTGAAGTAAAAGAGCCATTAAAGTACTAATTGGGTTAAAGTTTGTTTCAATTGCATGCATCTTTTGAGAGAGTAGCCAGATATGATTTATTCTAACAACATGGGAGTTAAAGCCTGTATAAGAATAAATTGCTTTAAAGGATTTTGTCTGAATAAATATTTAGGGTTACAGTAATTTGAATCAAACTGTCTGACAACTAACTAAAAAGACATCATAGCAATGATCCACAACTGCAGACATCTCCCCTAGCGCATTAACCTCTCATTGTTCGTTCAGAGTTACTGCCAATTGGTGTTGCTTTATTTATTGTATTCTAGCAGCAGCTACACGACTTCAAGTCCTTCCTGTTATGTATGGTACAAACAGATAACAAGAATAAAGACTTTTATGCAAAGAGAAAGCAGTCTGAGAAAATCCAGTATCAATTCAACCAGAAAAACATCCATACCATTGAGACTAAGGTATAATCCATTCTCTTCTGAAAACTTAGAACTGGTTTAGCCTTTGCAAGCTCAAGACTTTCAGCTTTGTAAGTTATCTTATTCTGTGTGGAACGCACATTCATTTATCACTGCAAACCCTAATTGCCGATAATAGACCTTTCATTATCAACAATACAGGATGATTAAAAAGTAGCGTAATCTAAGGCTATGACACTGTGGGTTTAAAACTGGAGTAAATGTGATTATACATTTACTTTGAACATAAACATCTCATGGTAAATCTCATGTTGCCTCTTTGTCCTCTTGAATAATATATAATGTTTTGCAAGTTGTACAAATAAATACATTGGTATATTAAAATACAGCAATGTTTTTCAAGATACTACTACGTCAAGTATCGTATTGTAAACATAAAATTCAGCACTTTAGTGTGATATACTATCCTACCTGTATTTGCTGAAAAATTTTGAAAAAAAAATAAAGGGTCATACTGAGATATACAGATGCAAATGTATTGAGTGTTATGGTTAACAGGTCTCACTAGAATCAGGTGGAAAAAACACTGATTAACCTCCGTACCTGTAGACAAGATGTAGTGTTGAAGGCTTTTGAAAATTGCAACTTCTTGCCTTGTTACTCTTTCTTTTGTCTTCCTGATTCTTCTATCTTCTACTATTTTTTTCTTTACTTCCTTTGATGTCTTTTAACTTTGTCATTGTTCCAGTTTTGGTTCTCCTGTTCATGCAAAATTTGAAAATTTGCAAGTAGACTTTCACTAACAACTGTAGACTGCAAAAAAATTTGTTTTGTTTTCTTCTCCAGAAACTCTTTGTTGGTATTCTTACAGCATTTTTGGCAGTGTAAAGTCCTTTTTTTCTAGACATCTGTCTAGAAAGCTCTGTCGTCTTCTAACCATAGGGAAGCTTCAATCAATGTAAAGTATCATAAAGCCCTAGAGTATACTACTCAGTTGGTGTTCCTCTCTCATGCCTGTTCATTGGTCACTTATGTGGATTTTTCATTTATGAAAGAGACAGTTTATGCTTTAGCCCTGAATAAATAAAGACTATCAATAAACAAATCCATTGAAGCCACATTTGAATAAATTATTTGCCTTTAAAGTATTTGTTTTGTTATTTAATCCACAAAACAAGTTGATATGTCATTATGTAACCCCTCACTAATCAACTGCTTTATTGGGAAGTAAGATTTTGTATAAAACTACACATCCCGATAACTTCAAAGGGGATTGTTGTTGGGATTATGAGACCCAACTAGTGCCATCAACAGTGCAAAGTATTTATATCAATTGACAAGTTTAGGTAAGTAAACGACATTACATTAAAAACACAGAAAAGAAAAAACATCACTTAAAGGATTATACTTATTCCTTGAAACAATATTGTAGATTATTGGAGAAGATTCACAGTTACGTTGGTACCAATAATGTGAAAAACTAGAAAAGGATGATGCAAGGCAGATAGGACAAGGATAATGAAAGTGGATAACAAGGATGAAGAAACTGAATAAATACAGAAGGGGACATCTGAGTTTAGGGACTGAGAGTTACATTAATTTGTGATTGTGGTTGTAGGATGCGCAGAAGGCAAAGTCAAAGACAAAAGACAGGAGAAAAACTAAGGTAAGTCTACCAAGCTTTGCTTATTTGACGTTTGCACCAGTACTTATTGGAATTGAAAAGTTGTTTATTTTCTTTTAACTTAAACTAAGTTCCAAATCATTATGGTAACTGACATAAACTCAGTTAAAATACAAATAGTTTTTCTTCAATCCTGATTCAACAGTTTAAAAATCACATTACTATGAAACCTTTGCAACCTTTTAACTTTTTTTGCAGAAGTCTTTCAGTTCTTCTCTTGAACCTTCACTCTTAGTTAACTTAATGAATCTCAGAGCTGTTTTCATTTACACTACAGTACACAATAACTGACAAGCTTAAAATATCAAAGAACACAATTTATATTACTGGAGGGAAAATAAAATAATAAATCAAACCTTGGGGCTGAGGATCATTTTAAAACAAGTGATGAACCTTGGGTGAAATTCTGTCCCTGCTAACATCTGAGGAAAAACTTTGTAGACTTGCAAAATTTTAATATGACTATATGTAGGAAATGCAGAGAGAAGATGGATGTTACTACATAGAATAGCTTTCCATGCAGAAGAAAACATTAGCTTGGCTATATACCTTCTAGTCTTTTATTAAAACAAGAATTTACAAATCTAATTGTTGATACACCGAAGAAAGCAAAAGCTTTTTTCTATTTAGTAACATAACATCTCTTTTCAGTTTAGTAGTAAGAGTGCTTCAGGAGGCTAATATAAAAATGCCACTTAAGAGTAAGCACATGTTACAGCATAAGGTGTACAAGTACTCACTGATTTTACAAGTTATTTAGCAAATTCTTTTGTTAGACTGAAGCAGATGTTTCTCTTTGTGCAGCGAATTCAAAGTCTTTGTCTGGGAAATAAATGAGATCAACCTCTTACTAGAGTATTAGCTTACTAGCTTTTCCTGTATGATCATCACTATTTCTCTGTTGTACAACTACCAACAAGGACACGATGTCCAAAATCTGGTACATTAATTATTTCGTAATGCTTTTAAATTGAATCTGTAGCAACCAGATGCTTTTTTTTTTTTAACAGAGTTTTTTTTTTTGTTTGTTTTTTTTTTTTTTTAAAAAAAGAAGTAATTACTTAATCCAGTCCTCAGAGATACAGAAAATTATTCTGTCTTCTCTAGCAGCCAGTTTCAGTTTTCAAGCTTTTGCAACAGAAAGAAACATGTCACTGCATCCTATGACAGTCTTAGGTAGCACTGCTCTCTAAAATCACTCTGCAACTGATTTGACTATGATAAGTACTTTCAAGCTAAAAAAAAAAATCTAGTGATATATTTGTATGGTTTATAAGGATATCTTCGTGACAGCCAATAACAATAAAGGCAAAAGCAAGAAACAAGTAAAATAAGAAATTAAAAATCTAGATACACAAATCATAATGAAGAGTGGATTTGTGGGAAAATAAAGACCAGAGCTTTTAGGCCACTAACACTTGCATCTTTGAACAGTACTGCACAGACTTGAAGAGATTCAACCAGCTCTGTTCTGTGTACATGTATATATGTGTGGGTGTGTGTAGGAGTTTGTGTGTGTGATTCGCTACTTATCCTCAAGCTGAACTGGCCAGCAAGTGTGAAGAGACAAGATCCTGGAAAATTCCGGAGTCAGGACTGAAGGCTGGACAAACAGAGCCCAGGGCATGGTCAAGGACTCTGGACGGATGTGATTGGGACAGTCTGACCAGGGTTTGAGGGACTTACAGACATCCATGTGTCAGTGGATTTTGAGAGTTTTGAGGGTTGGGGAGTGCTAACGGAGGAACTCATGCCCTGGTGAGCTGAAGAAAAGGAACAGGTGTTCATGTCTTTGTGAGTGCTGCTGGGGTTTATGTGCGTACCAGAAAGAGCACTGCTCTCTGTCTGTGTGATCTGTGTAGCTGGACCTCTGTGCATCGTGTGCAGGTGTATCTATATTTTTGGAGTACAGGCTCAGACTTGCTACTGTCCGGACATCCAGAGGGGCATAGCAGCAAACAGACTGGGGAGGCAAACAGACTCGCCTGAGTCACAGATTTGGCTTGACTTTAGCAATATTAATAAGTACTGATACATTACTCATTAAAAAATCCCTGTTCTTTAATTCAAGTGAAAGCTACAATCTAAGAACTGGCAAGAAAATAGATAAAATGTTTGTGAAATAAGACTTTCCATTCCTGAAAATGTAAACAACTTTAAATCTGGTTTGGGGAGTTAGTGAAAATTTTGATTCAGTCCTATACTGCTAATTAGATTGTAACATCTCATGAAGAAATTGACTTGTAACAACTGACTTCCCTTTCTTTGGATGATGTCATTCCTAACACTTTGTACCTTTAGAAAAGATTAATTTTACCGAACATCTTTAAAACAAAGGACAATGAAACTTCAATGCTCGAAATATAGCGGGTTTGCACCTGAATAACTAATATTGATGTGCTGACACAAATAAAGTAAGTGGAGAGCTTTTAGTGAACTTAAGGTGTTTTTTTTTCACAGTGCTCATCTTTGACCATCAGTTACAGCAAATCGTAAATAATATACCCAGGCTTGCATTCAGACAGTTTTACCTTTTTTTCTTTTCAAAACAAGATTGTAAAGGGGACTTAAGAGACAGAGAAAATATCTAGATACAGTATATTTCAGCAACATTATTATCAAATACAACATTTTAACCAGATGTGTGGAATAGGGAAAAAAAAAAAAAAAAGTAGAAAATCTAAGATATTATTGCAAGTAGATGGTGTTCGAAGTAGAGTATTTTACAGAGCTGCTTCCTAAGGTTTCTAGTATGGTTTTTAAGTCATAAGATTTATTACTACATTATTAAGGTAATGGTTAGTTATAGACAAGAATTTTGTCCCTTCTTAGCCTTTATTTTGCTAGTGTTCGCTTATGAGAGAGGTTTTCCATTTTCCTAGTCTTCCTGCTTATATTTCTCTCCACTTGTTACAGTTCAGTTCATCTTCATGACCACAGAGAACAGTGCTGTATACAGAATTTCAAATGAGTTCTCCACTGTCCCATTTGTAAAAAAGTAGCATCTCTCAATTCCTAATTAAAGTATCTGTCTTGGAGTATACTGGCTATATGATCTGCTTTCATCAACAAGTACACCTACAACCTTTTCCTTCTTAATTATTTCCAATTAATGAGCACAACAGTTTACAGCATTTTTAATAGGCCCTAAGATTGTAAATTTAAAAAGAAAGAAAGAAAGAAAGAAAGAAAGAAAGAAAAAGTTAGTTTTGATCTGAAAGAAGAGATATGGAAGATTGGGTGTCTTAACATCACATTGCTTTTCATATCAGTCAGACAATCCACCGTATCCCTTTCTGTCAGTTGTCTTACCAACCAAGCATTAAATGTATCGTGGACAGTCCAAACCATGTTTAAAAGAAAAAGACAATAACGAAGTAACAGAGAAAACTGTCTATCATATAGTGAATTTGCACAGGAAATAGATTTTGTGGTCAGATTTCTGGTGCTGGTACATTTTGCATCCATTCAGCTTTGTTATTTGAATGCTTGAATGTCTTATTATATTCCATAGAAGAATCTTAGACCTTCATCTGAAAATACAAATGAATATTGCATTTCTAAATTTTGTTTATATTATAGAATTAATATTCTTCTGAATTAAAAAATAGCTCATGGAATGGTGTTATATGTCATTTATTTCTATAGGACTTATAGTAACTATATTTCAGATGGTTTGGACAGATTCTTCTGTGAATTAAGATTTTTAATTCTGCAAATATCAATTTCAAGTAAATACATGGATTTTAAACAAATAAGAGGATTTAAAATAAAAACATAAAACTAAGAATTCCCTATTTTATTGATTGTGTGCTTAAAGAAGCCAGCAACAAACCTCAGAGTTAGTAAATCTTAAGGATCAGTTAATGGGAAGTCTGAGACTACAGATATCATCTCCTTCACTTATTATATATAAATAGAATGACAGCAGTGGAAAATAACCAGCTCCTAGCTGATGACCCTTTTTCAGAAGTGCACCAATTTTATTTGTTAAGTAAGGTAGGATTACTGTGAAATTATCCTAAAAACAGAAAACTTACAAAATATTCAACAGAAGATGGAAAACCAACTAAGAGATGGAAAAATCCTCAAGTTTTGTTCTCCAGTTGCATGGCTGATTAGAATTTAATGCTAGTTTTGTTTTCACAGTTTGTGTCATTGTTTCAAAAGACATGTAATCATACTTTTTATAACCAATTATAATGCATACATGTACACTCCCGTCAGGAGGAATGTGTATTAGGAAGTAAACAGTAATAGGGAGAGGCAATATCAATACAATTCTTATTCTAAACTACATCATTGATGAAGTCTTATTTTGCCAGTGTTCAGATTATCGATACTTTTAAATTGTCTTAATATACAGTGCTGAAATGCCCTACACAAGTATAGAAGGACTATTTTAAGTAATGGCATGTTTAAATGTACCTTATTCCCCTTACGTATCTTGATGTTATAAGCATAATCTTTCTATCTGTAGGTTTGGGTTTTTGTAAGTGGGTGGAGAAAAATCTAGCAATAAGGCTCTTAATTTCTATACTTGTATACTTGCTTCCACTTTCCCCACAACTACACTAAGGAGCAGCAGAGCCAGGTAAGGAGACTGCAAGCCAAGGAGACTGAGTCACAACACGGCAGGTAGGGAAGCGACTAGGCTAGCAGGCGCAGTCCTGCTGTGGCTGAGCAAGGTGTGCAGGGCAGCTCTGTGGGCAGCAGCCAGGGTCAGCCGAGAGCCCAGTATTCACCCTATGCACCTGTAGTGCAGGGCAGGTTCAAGCTGAAGACAGGAAAGTCTGGGGGCCAGGTCAGAGATATGAAACCAGGCTCAAGGCAAAGCTGCCATGTTGGTCACCAAGGGTGAGATCTTGAGTTTGAAAACAAGCCTCAAACAGAACAGGGGCTGAACTCTGCTGAGGCATCACAAAGCTTGCCACTTGCACATGCCTGAGCTGTCTGTCAGCCCAGGCCACCAAAGACCCACTTGAGGGGAATGCAGTCACAGCCCTGGGATGTGATTTGTTTTCTAAAGGAAGACTCTCCAAAACCTGTGATCCCTATTTTAACAAATCAAATCCTTTTGTAAAGCTGATCTATTACCCTAATCTCCTGAGAAACCTTGACACATTTTAATGCATTGTTAAGTAAAATTTATTAAGAGAAAAAGAAGCATCAGAAAATGTATGCTTGAGGTACATAGTCATAGCTCTGTGTTATGCACATCAGTAATTTTTATTTTTTTTAACAGGTCTTTTTGGTAATTCATCATTCAGGCAGTGTAACTTAAACCTTTTTATTCCAAAGCCACACAAGAATACAATATACCACAAATTACAATAGAATATGTGTATATTTCTACAGATTTATTCTGAGTTCCTATCTAGCTTCAATAACAAAACAATTCTACAGATAGTATGAAAACAGATCAGTTTCTATTGTTGATGACATTAGCAAAAGGAGGAACACTAAAGTTTAGACAGGAGCCATTACACAGGTTTTTAAAAGCGTTCTGAACCTCATCTATTTCTTTGTCAAAGCCAAAATGTTACAATGCAGTAGGCCAGTAGTTAGGGAAGCCACAAGACAAATGGGAAATCCAGATTTCTGTGTCTGTTCTGATGCAAAGGAAATGGACCTATCCTTTTCCACAACATTCAACGTCAGTGGTTAGTGTGTCTCTGTAGTCTGATTAGCATTGAAATGCTCTGGTTTGAATCAGGCAAAACAGAGTTTTTGTTATCATGCTTTCCTGTTAAAGATCCTCACTGCTGATATGACTTACTCAAATGGGTCCTGGACTATTTTTTATTCTCTTTCAAACTTTTTTTCTGGATGCAGAATAAGAAATTTCTTAAATCTCAAAAAACTTGAAGAGGTTGGAAAAAAAAATCTTTTGCAGAAATGAAAAGAAAAACTTAAAAACTGTAAGAAAGATATGTGGTAAAACAAGAATAAGAATCTACGGTACAATCTGAACTAGAAAAATTTACTACTTACAATGCATGTATAGTACTCACAAAGGAAGGAATGCGAGGAAAAATCTTTACTTCTCAGAGCTTCAGTTGTTGCATTCAGCATATCAGTCTAGCCTTCTTTAAGAATCCCATCCAACTTCATTTAAACTTCAAAATTACAGTGAAGCATTTTAAATGGATGTTATCATGTTGAATACACTGAATCTTAGAAAGTGATTGTCTTGCTGAGAAGACAGCTGCAGGCAATGCAACACTTTGGTCTTAGAAGATACTCTCTCCCATGGATGATATAAAAAGTAAAAGCCAGTTTCTTGCTCTATAGTAGATAATACCCAGTTTTACATAACGCCTGGCTTCAAATTATAAGCTGATGTCAAGGAAAAAGACATGTACAATGTCATCATGTTGCTTAGAAACTACTCATGATCCCATGCATCCAGTGGTACTGGGAAAATGAAATCATATAACAAACATGCAAATATGATAGTTAGATTCCTAACTAGATTTAGTGCTGTCCTGGTTTTGGCTGGGATAGAGCTAATTTGTTTATGTATGTATTTATTTATTTATTTATTTATTTATTTTTAATAGAAGCTAGGTTTTGGATTTAGGATTAAAATAATGTTGGCAACACACTAATATTTTTAGTTGTTCCTAAGCAGTCAAGACTTTTTCAGCTTCCCATAGAAGCTGAGAGGAAGCATAGGCAGGCCAAATGACCCAAGCTGGCCAAAGGAATATTGCATACCATAGATGTCATGCTCAGTATATAAATGGGGGTTGGCTGGAGGGCAGAGATCCAGGATCGCTGCTCATGTGTGGGATGGGCATCGGTCAGAGGGCGGTGAGCAGTTGCATTTTACATCACTTGTTTTGCATATTCTGTAATAATAAATAATTATTGCAATATTTATCATTATTATTATTATTGTCGTTGTTGTTGTTGTTGTTGTTGTTGTTTCCTTTGCTGTCCTATTAAACTGTCTTTATCTCAACCCACGAGTTTCACTTTTTTTTCCCATTCTTCTCCCCATTCCACTCTGGGGGGGAGTGCATGTGTGTGAGTGGCTGCAAGGTGTTTAGTTGCCAGATGGGATTAAACCACAACAATTACAAAACATTAATGTGTTTGTATGAATGTAAAGGATATCTTAGAGTATTATAATCACATAATACTATATCTGGCCTTTTATCAATAAAGATGTTTTATGCAATGACTATTAAGGGAGTAGCCTATGATTATGGTTTCTAGATATACTAGCAAAAATTATTCTGAAATTTGTTAAACTATCTAAATCTAAAGTTATTTGAGTACATACATACTTACAACCACCAAAAGCTTGTATTAATAAATTAAAAACATTACAGGGAAAAACAGACCTCATCAATTTTTTTGTTGTGAGTAAGTGTTTATTGTCAAGAGAGACAGAATAGTATTAACATTATTAACTTGTACGACAGTCATAACAAAGTCACTAATCCTAGAAAATTATGTGTACCATAACAGATGCAACAAAGAGTAAGTACACAGAGAGCAAAATATGAAATGCTCCATTAGTGTATTACAAACCTCTTCCTCTTAAAATAATTTTAATAAGTCACATTTTACCTTTTTTAGGTGTTCTGATATTCCCTATAGAATTTCTATATAAAATTATTATCATTTTTAATCATTTAATTATGCCATATAACATAGGTTCCCCAAATGAAAGGCATAGTTCCTTTAAGAAGACTGTCATAACTGTGTAATGTTTTGTTATGTTAAGGAGGCAAATTTACAAGAAGAACTGTAAGATAGGGACTAATTTACTAGGCAGTAAATTGCTGCCCTCCAATAGTGATGTATAATTAAAGTTATTAGACTAAACATTTACCAGTTATAAACTCATCGTTAACTTTATTTAGAAGTTTTATGAGGCATTACTTTGTATTGCTTCAGCGACAAGATATCAGGAACAAATACACTTTGTTTTCAAAATAGTCACTGCAGTCTTTCCTAAAATGTTATTTGCAGCTCACTGGGGATTAACTGACATATGATTATGTTCTCTTGTTTCCAGTAGCTCAGTAAAATTAGGAAAAGATAAGGACATTAAAACTTTCCAAATATTAAGTTGTCATGTAAACGATTGTCTTAGTATTGAGAAAGGAGGGAGAGAATGATTGTGGGTCATAGGGAAGAGACTAACGTTTTGGACAAGAAGATAATTTATTAAAATAGAATCAAAGAATTGTAGAATCATTTAGGTTGGAAAAGATGTTTAAGATCATTGAGTCTAACTGTAAATACAACCAGCACTTCCGTTATGTTCAGTCCAGTCTTCCTTGTTTTGGAAGGCTTGAAATTATGTTGAGACTAATAGGTATTTTTCCAGCAATTCATTTTAGGCACATAATTTTTTCTAGCTACTGATTCTAGGTAATCAGAAGTGAATGTATATAGTCTGATGGTGAATATGAGATAAGATTGTCTTCAGATTCTTGAACATACAGCAACACTATAAAATACCAAAGTCCCATTGATTATCCAAATAGTGTTTAAAATACCCAGGAAGATCTTAGGTTTGATGGATTAGGCACGTGCGTGGGTACCCATGGTACATGGGTGTATTTCTGCACTAGATTTGCCAACAGAGCACTTGTTAGTCTTTGTGTTTGTAGCGGGATGTAAAGGAAATAAGGAATTGAATGTATTTCTGAGACACACTTACCCCGCAGAACCCATGACCATAGCTTTCCCATTTTGTGAACCACTGTGAAATATATGCTATATGAGGTTCCTATGACTCCTTGGAGACACACGTCCCTACGTTCACCTAGTGAAATTGCCCATAGAATTTTAATTTGCCTGGTGAAGTTGCCTGTGAAATACCACCATTGTATGCTCAGTCACTTTTGCAGGCCTTTTCTGTCCTTAAAATACCAAAAGGCATTCAACATAATTTTCCTGAAATGTTGAATGATTTGAATGATTCTAGGATGATCTGCAAAAGGGCACAGAAGTGACACAACTTAGATTGCCATAAATTATGAAGGACCTTTCCAACTGCGAAGGGAACAAGACAAAGGTAGCAAAGTTCTTTCACATATGTTTAGTAGGCTCCAACGAGTTATAGGTTACCACTCTGAGTCCTGGAGAAGCTTTATCACTTAAAGCAGACATCGATGTCTCTGATCACTTCTCTGGTAGGAGGATACCAGTGGACAAAAAATTGTATAAGAGCTGGCAACGTGCACATGCAGCCCAGAAAGCCAGTCGTATCCTGGGTTGTATAAAAAGAAGCATGACTAGAATCACTTCTGAGGGCAGTGATTCTTACCCTCTACTCTGCTTTCATGTGAGCCCACCTGGAGTACTGTATCCAGTTCTGTGTCCCCAGTACAAGAAAGATGTGGACCTGTTAGTTTGGGTCCAGAGGAGGGCCATGAAAATGATCATGGGGTTGGAACACTTGTCCTGTGAAAAAAAGGTTGGGAGTTAACACTGTTTAGCCTAGGGAAGAGAATGCTCTGGAAAGACATTTTTGTGGTCTTTCAATGTAGAAAGGGAGCTTATAAGAAGGGTCACTTCCAATCCAAGCCATTCTATGATTCTCTGATTCTGCAATCATGAGTGGGCTAATCAATGCATGTATTTAAATGATGTAATCATTAATAGTCAGATGGGAGAACTTGGCGATAATAGACAACTTCATATAAACATCAGCCCAGTTTTCAGTATCAATCAATAAAGCAAATAAGTTATTTGAATAGAACAGGGTATGTCATTATTATAAACCCACAATTTACCTCCCAATGAATACATTTTGCAGCACTGTTGAAAATAAGGGGAAGGTATCAAAAGTATCATTGTTCACCCTGGTTTGGGCAGGAAGTTGGATTAGAGATTTTCTGATGTCCCTTCTAACTTGAACTATCGTATTATCCTAGAACTGTCATAGTCCTCGTGGAATAATTACTAAAATGGCCAAAAATACAAAAATGCAGCAATGTTCACACATTAAGGAAAGGTATAAAATCAAGAGGCTTCTAAGGTAGAATACAGCCGTGGCTGGCACATGAAGAATGCAACGTCTGCGGTTCCCTGCACAAGGTTGCTTGCGAAGCTACATGAGGGAAGGGACAGAATGTGATCATTCTGTGGCCCTGCCTTGTGATAAATAGCAGATATGGGAATGAGATGGTACTAGGGAACCGATAAGCTGCCCGCTCACTACCCTGAGACAACATTTCGTCAAGTTTTGTTGAGATGCTGTCCTTTGTGTAAACTTTGCTCATTATAATGTACCAAAACAGACCTCCATCCCGACGGCTACCAGCCCCCAAGGTGCAACCACTCCTCCTTGAGTACACCAATCATAATAAAAGTATTTATGACTAAAGTCACTCAAACTCCGCCTTGAAGATAAAAAATAATATAAAAATAGCCCGAGAGAGGGGGGATATCAGGGAAGACACCACCGAGAACAAGTCGAGGAGAACTCCATCACTGACTTCCAGGATCAGTTGACGGGCTGAGCCTTTCTTCCCCCCACATAGGGACGCCTTTGGGCAAGACTTAGATTATACCGAGTGCTTCCTCGGGGAACTTAGAAATTTTTCTAGAGAATCTCTTTCCTACATTTATAGCCAGGCTGTATTGTTTATAACTTTGTCATGCGTTTGGTATATGTAACAATACCTTCATTTGCATGTGCTTTGCAGACAGTGTATTTATCACCGGCAATCCTAAGAACCTATATATCTGTTGTTAAAATAAACTTCACTATTTAAGTTGCTAGTCGTTTCGGTTTCTCACTGAACGCGACCAAAGACTCGAGAGTGGCTATGCTAGTTCATGAGCATGAGTAGACTGAAGGTGCAGTCCACTATTAGTGTATCCAAATCATAACAGTTTAATACATATTAAATATGACTGGACTGATCGTGGTGAATTGAACATCACTCAGAATTTAAACCTAGCCGCACCTAGCCTCCCACCTCGGTGAGGAGTGTTGGAATGCAAGGGGGTTTATTTTCAGCCAAAACTGTTTTGCCCCTTTTCACGCAACAGTCCTTCAGAAATCACCTGTAGGACAGGTGGCAGTGTTTAGTAGATGTATAAAAATACAGCACAAGCACATGAATTTGTTAACTATTAACTGCTCAATTTCCTTTTGGTGAGCAAACCACTGATTAAGTCTTTAAGACAAACTAATAGCAAACAAGGTCCAGTAACAGAGTTATCTACAGAAAACTATGACAGGACAAAATGTAGACAAGGAAATCAAGTGGCCAAGGTCCTGGTAAGCAGCAGGAAAAATATACAAGTAAACAAACTACTTCAGAAGCTGCAAGGGAGACATCACTTGTTAACTAGATATTCACTGAGACCAAAGTCAGACTAAAACTATAGCCTGTATGAATCACTGTTAATTGGAAACTGATAAGGCCACTCTGACTATAGCCTGTAGGCAAATGTTTTGTCTGTCAAGATACTTATGATTGGGTCTATGGCCTAGATTCCAGAATATGATTGCAGGGCACAGACACTGTGTAATTTAAGAGATATAAATGTTCCATGCTAGATGATGACTGTGAAGTGAGTGTTGTTATGTGTTTTCACTTCCCATCTTGTGCAATAAGGTGTAGAGAGGAACAGAAACTGAAGGGAGTAATAGAACCATTAAAATTACTGTCAGGGAAAAGACCAATGAAGTAATGATTTTTCAGGGAGCCTGGGTCTTTGAGTTATAATATGGCTACAAAGAAAAAAAAAAAAAGAGCAACAAACAACTCCAGAGACCCACTAGCATCCGCATATACATCTTGTAAAAGGGCACTGGGGTTAAAACATCTAGAAGCTGTCTCTTCAATTACTTTAAAAGGCTGAAAGAATTATGATCTTTTTCTAAGGCCTTGTTACACTGTATAGTCCCTGCAGGTGAAAAAAGATAATCAGACTGACAAAATTCAGTGAATGGACAGTTAGTGCTCTGTACTGCACAAGCCAACAGCCTGGAGACAAGGGAGGAACGTCAAGTCCCAGTTTATTATTGCTTCACTGGGCTTGTTAACTGTTGCTTTTTCCAGTTGCATAACACTGATGATATTTTGGACGTCACTTAAATCTATTGCCACATATTCAAGTCTTAAATGTTTGCTTTAAGCACTCTAGCTAACTGCAAGCTCAGTTACCACAGTGTAAATCAAGAATAACTCCAGTGCAGGAACTTGAGTGACGTGGTATAAGACTAAACTAATTTTAGAAATAAACTCACTGAATATGTGCCAGTTATTTGCTTAAGACTTTTTCTGGCACAGAGGTACATGTGAAATTATCCCTGAAAAAAACTTTATCTACCTATCTGATATCTCTACAGCATGTATGCTAATTCTTCCTCCTGCAAACAAAGCTGTTCTTTCCTGTGCTCCTGACTCATGCAGTCATTGTCCCGCTCCCAGATTTTCTACTATGCTTGCATGCCTTGTCAGGAACAGAGATGCTGAAAAAAAGTCTCTAAAAACATGTCCAAGAATTTTAATGCCAGAATGAGAAAAGATTATGGATATTTTTTCCATAGGTTGTTACACTCAAAATCTTATTTATGGGCAAAGATAAAGAACACTTCATATACATATAAAGTAAATATTTTATTGTTAGTGCAATTGAAATCTAATAATTGTTAGCCAGGTAATAATAATTCACTCAAATTGTTAAATACACCATTCTCAGCTGCTTCTTCTCATGGTATTATGGTCACCCTTCCCCTGCTCCTGTATCCTAAGTTTTTTTCTGGTCATGTTGTGGGTGATGGAGTGTTACTGTGAATTGTTAGCATCTGGAGTCCTTTGCCAAGACAGACAGATATGATGTTCATGTTGATAGTTTCTTCCTCCTGTTATGTTTGGTCACGTGCTCTTTCTTCAGAGGCCTGCAGTTCCAAGTTAATTCCAAGTTGGCTATATATGGTGCTTTTTGTACTTGCTATGTACATGTTCTCTGTTCTCTTTGTTACACCCAGAATCAGTTTTGCCCAGCTCCAGGTCTGCATTTCTTTAACCGATAATGGATATGTTGTTTATACACGAGAAGTGGCTAGTGAAAAGCTTATGTTTCATCTCTTATCGTCCCAGTTTCCACACTTTTCAAGGACTCTCTATCAAATGATACCTGTATTTCTTCTCTGTACATCACTTCTGTAATGGAGTGACTGCATCAGCAGACAAGGGCTGAGCAACTGATGTCATCTATCTTGACTTCTGTAAGACCTTTGATAATGGTCATCCACAGCATTCTCGTCTCTCAATTGTAGAGATATCAATTTGAAGGATGGACTATTTGATGGAGAAGGAATTGGCTGGATGGCTGCATCCAAAGTTACAGTCAATGGCTCCAAGTCCAAATGGAAACTACTGAGTGGTGTCCCTCAAGGGTCCACACTGGGACCAACACTATTTAATATCTTCATTAATGACACTCTCAGCAAGTTTGTGCATGACACCAAGTTGAGTGGTGCAATCAATATGCTTGAGGGAAGGGATGCCATACAGAGGGACCTTAACAAGCTTGAGGAGTGGGACAATGTGAACATCATGAAGTTCAACAAAGCCAAGTGCAAGGTCCTGCACCTGGGTTGGAGCAATCCCCAGTATCAATACAGACTGGGAGATGAATGTATTGAGAGCAGCCCTGTGGATAAGGAGTTTGGGATACTGGTGGAGTCCCACAGAGCAGGCCTGACAAACCCTAGTCCTGAGCCTGGCAATCATGGTATAAAGTTCACAGACTGCTACTAGCAATGACAATAATGTATGACAAGGCTATAGATTAACAGATACAGCTTGCAGTTCCTGCTCTGGCTTATACTTTGTAATTTTTTAGAAGGACGTCAGCAGCTGATATGTGATATAATTGGATGTGTCTGCATCTCCTAAGAAAATAAGCTAGTAATACTTTTTGCATTATTTACTTTCGACTAAGAGTTTCCTTTTTCTGCTGGAAAGGGATCATGTAGTCTTTCTGCTTCTCAAATTATTGGCCTCAGCTCGGAGCAAATGAGAAAAGTTACAAAGTCTTGGAAGGATTTTAGAATGTCAGCTTCTAAAATGTCTGCAGCTATTGAAAATTCTTTATAAAGGACAAAGGCACGAGATCTGTTTTTCTTCTGTACTCTATTTTTGTAATTGATACCATTACCCCATCTCTGCTCTTTGCTGTATGCCTGCTGTGTCATAAGGAAATATTAGCTGAGATAAAGTAAGTTTAAAAGCACTGTGAAAATCAGCTGATTTGGGTTCCTAATTTGGTCATAATATAAATTGCAGGGTTAACAACAAAACTTCACTCTTTTTGGTCATGAAAAAAGCTACGCAAAGTCGTGATACCAAATGGGAGTATTCACAAAATTTGTCAGCATTATTAACATCCTTGTTCATATCATTACACATTTGTGCTGGTTAATTAACTAACTTTACAAGTATGTTAGCAAGTAATTGCAACTAAAAATTTCTGCCTCCTGGACAAATTAATGAATTATTAACATGGTATTTTCAATAGTTTGATACTGACTTGGTTCCTTGTATCTCTTGGATGTGCTATAGAAACAAAGCAATGCATTCATAGTGATATGATTTTTTTTCTGATACTTTCTGTAAACAAAGTCTTAGGAATGTGGTTTTTTAAAAGTAAAAGAAAATAAAGCAGGAATTCAAAAAATGTAATTTCTCTAGCAGCCAAACCCTTCAGTGGAGTTTCAAACCATGAGTTAGGTACCTAAACAACGTGGAGGGAAGAGTCACACACATCAGAGTCCTAGCCATACACCTCCATATTCATATTTCAGTACCTTCTCCTAATTACATGCACCTACACCACATTTTGAAACAATTAAACAGCTAACTCTTTTTCTTCAAGGTACTCCTAGATGGGGTTTACAGACCAGTTTGTTCTCTCATCTCTCTCCATGAACTCTGAATCAGTTTTCATATCTCCACATAGATTCTTTACTCATTATAATACTACAAGGCACTATACTATCATCTCTTTCATGTGGAAGCAGTTCCATTTCATGCCATAATTAAAGACAGCGAGAGAAAGAGACAGAGAATATATGGTATTCCAGCAGGCTGTTCAGAGTCATCTGGGTGTAGGAGGCAGAGGTTCTAGCTTGCTCCAGGTACTGTTTTTAGTCTTATGTTGTTATACAATGACTTGTCTTTCATGCACAGTAATAGAGTTTAAACAAGGGAAAGGGCCTGTGATCTGCTTGGAGCAGTGCTAAGGAAGGTGGTATTTTGCTTCACTAGATTTGAAACTGAGGGAGTTGTACCCACTGTAAGTACAAAGGCATACAGCAGCCACAGTCATATTTTCTGCAGCATTCAGTATGACTTACATTCTCTGGTGGGCTGGGTAGAGGACCACCTAATTTATTGATTACAAAACACCTTACTTACTATGACAGCACCTAGAGTACGGTAGTTGGACCTATGAAAAAACAGTACAAACTCTGCAGCTCTTGGCTTTTTAAGGTATGCATATCACAGCCACTTGACTTCTGAAGACTCGAGTTTGTGGCTCATAATATCCAGGGTGGTTAATACTACAATCCTGAGAGATGTGTCAGTGAATCTTACCTTTTGCTCACTTGCAATCTATTTCTTAAAGAGTCTTTCTTGATCTTTGCCATGAAGGCTATAGGAAAAGCAGGTTTTCCTCTCTTTTTGCTCTCCTCAAAATATTCTACTATTCTGTGTTGCCTTGACAGTGCTGCATTGACAACTCTAACAGTGCTGCTGTTCTAGATCAGGGTCCAAACTTCTCCCACCTATATTTCTGCCTCATCCACCATCTCTTTACTCATATCAGAATTGTAAGAAAATTGTAAGGAAAAATCATGTTTCTGTTTTGTGTGTGTACAGCACAGTAATTAACATGTGTTTGTGGGGAAGTCTCCAAGGTACTAAAAATGCAAATGTGAAATTATGCTTATTGGTTTAGTACAGTCTCAAACAACAGTGCTCTAAGCAGTTTAACTGGCAAAATCATAGTGCAATAGTATAAATAACTTACGTTCTTGTTTTCTGTTCTGTAATGAACAGATCTAATTTTCTTATGATTGCCAAATTAGAAAAAAATGCTATGAAGTACTAGAGTTATTGTTCATTTTTTAGATGAAATATTTTAAAAGCAAATGTAAAAAACTGTTATCTAATCAGTTCCCTTCAGCAAGGCAGTGGATTTTATTTATTTTTATTCAGTATTTTATTCTAATGTGTAAGTGCAATATCCATTATATCAGTATTTATAAGTGTTCTTTTTGCTATCAAGTTATGTGTAGGGTCTCACATGTGTACTGTGGTGTTACTAGCATCACATAATACTGAGGGAAACCAAAATTTCCCACTGTAAGATCTTCTTTTCAGTTGATTACTACTTTTCCAAACATTAACTTTTTGAACTGAAATGTGTGAGAATATCAAGTAATTGTTTTTGTTTGTTTGTTTGTTTGTTTTAATTCAGAATACAGTCTTAAAGTGTATGTCTTTTCAATTGCATCCCATTGAAAAGCTTCATCAGAAGAAGGTAGACAAGTAGAAGTTTAGGCTTCTATTGAGACAGGGACTACCTTTCATGTAATCCTAAGCGTTCTCAAAACCTTAAGGAAATCTGATCTCTGGGGTTCGGGCCAGTAGATTTTCAGACAGTTCACTTAATACATGCCGCAAATATTCAGTTGTTGCAACCTTCAGAATAACACAGCTGCAGGAGCTGTGGATGGTTTCTGTCTCCTATCTAAGAACCAAGGAGCTAAAGAGTCATCTGTGACAAATGGTTTTTAAAACTTCTGCTAGTTGAAGTAAAGTCAGTCTGGAAGTTCCCAGGAGGAACACATTAAATATTAGCCAATTTTCATTAGTGACCCCCTGATTCTTCTTCCGTTCTTTTCTGAAGCTGTGCCATTATATAGGGAAAAAAAGATAAAAATGAATGCTTCATGGGTTTAAATGTTGAACAAACAAAAGGCAACATGACTGTTTAATGTAGTATTCATCAGAGTATCAATGTGTTCAGAGAATCAAATTTTAGAGTTTCCAGTCCCTGGGCTGTCCTTGCCTTTGGATTAAAAGCCTTTAAATTTAGAAATACAGCAGCAAACAAAGCACACTCAGGTAAGTGCTTAAAAAGACATTTTAAGAAGTTTAAGATGTCTGAATCCAGGAGAGCACTGATTTTTCTGCTCACCTACTTCTCGAATGGAGGCATTAAATGTTGGGTCATTATAAAAAGTTGATGGTATCTCTTTCTCCTCCTCTACAATAAACTACAGTACTGACTTCATTTTTGAAATGTTCTGAATCTTCTGGCATGCTGTAGATTTCATCTAATCACATCTTAATAAACTGGGCCCTTGGGAGAATGCAATTTTCCTCTGCCTAGCTAGCTATTCATTATTTTTTCCTGTAACTCAGGCAGGATGCATATAGCCATCTGCTCATCTGCTGGGATATCTATGCTCTAAAAAGGATCAGATGGCTAGAAGTAGGGAACAGTGATGTGTTTACTCAGGTTTAGGTAATTCCAGGGCTCAGGTTTTTGTATTATTTAAGGTCTGAAAAAGTCCTTTTTTGGATCTGTGGGCTTAGTGATTAAGACTATAAGCATCCTTTATTTTACGATATGAAGGCTTGAAGATTTAATGTGTGCACAGTATCAATATGGATAATGACCATCCTTTCAAGGAGCTGGGCTGTTCCAGGAAAACAGAGTCCTTATTAAGAGGTCTTTAATTCGAGAATTTTCTTGTCCTCTTATCGTATCCAGGAGAAAGTAAAGAAACTAATGCCCAGTCTAAACCAAGAACAATTAGTATTCTGTGGCTATAAGCATTCATTTCCTTTCATGGCCAAAAATGTCTGTCTTTCAGCTTTAAGAGTTCTTTGGACCCTTTCCTAAATAAAAGCAAATAGTAAATGTAGGACTATTCTCTGGCACTGAGAGCATCCGTTGTCCAAGCTACCTCATCTTGTTTGTCTGAATAGCATCTTATCACATATAAACTGCCTATGGGAAATGATTTCTACCCAATACTCTGAGCCTTGCTTGGGATTTGTTTGATGAAGACTTTATGAAGCCAAATCAATCCTGAAGTGTGAGGTTTTAGGCCATATTCTAACCGAGAATATTCTCACAACTTAAAGACCATCAAGTTCCAGTGTCTGGAAATATTCCCTGATGTCATTTAACAATACTGTTAGACATGTAGACTGTTCTCCAGCCAATTCAGATTCACTTCAGAGGAAGCTGTGAATATAGCATTTTAACCATTATCTTGGCTGTGTTATCTTTAATAGGTTTTCAAGAAATTATACATGAAATTATCAAACACAAATGTCAAGTTTGTTACAACTGCTTTGTCCAACATTACGTACAAACTGTGCAGCAAATGTAAGCTTAATATACAGTTCCAAAGGTAACATTCAACTAACAAGAAAAGATCATTTATAGTGCTATTATCTGCTCGCGCTCACCACTTAAGATTCGGTTACAAAGGGATATTTTGTTCTTCCAGATAGTAAAGGTATTCTATACTATGAAGATTCCCATACCCAACAATTCTATTTCTACACAGAAAAAGGCAAAGATCTTGCAGAAAATATGAAATCTATAGTCTCATAAAGGCAGTATTGTAAATATATGTAAACACATTAAAAAAAATAAATTATACATATATGAAAAGAAAGCTATACACATGTTATTTCTCATTTTCTAACTTGTGAGGGCTTAGATTATAAACTTAAGAATTTAAAGAATAGAATTTTGGTGGTTAAAGTCATCAAAGGTGTATATGCATGTGCGTATATATGCCTGTAGACATACTGGCTGATACTGCAGATTCAGATTAAAGTGTACATTGTATTTTGATCAAGAGAAATTTGTGTATACTCTGATAAGTAACTGACTTACATTATCAAATCCTAATATCAAGGTATACAGTAAACAAATTCTGGTTTAATGTAGTAGACTCTGCTAAAAATTCTCAGCATTAAGTATCAGGAACTAACAAATGAGGTCAGAAAATGATAATTGAGCCAATTAATGTACTGTGACTAGGTGGAGAAAATGAAGAACTGTCATGCTGTGTGGAGGAAAGTGTTGCCTGTTGTAAAGCTGCTAACATGCTAATATGAAACTTTTATCATATGTTTCATTTATATTCTGAATCCACTGCACGACAGAAGCTAGCATCTCTTTACATTCTGTTTAATATTTCATTTATTTATAGCAGTTTTTTAAGCTACCTGTGATGAGGAATCAGGACACAGACTTTACTTTTACATTTGTTCTTTAGGGAAAGACAGTTATATAAACCTATTAGCTGGAAAAATCTATGCCCTAAAAACTGAGAAAGTTCCTGTTTTTCAGAAAAGTGATTCCATATTGATGCTAGTTAAAAAAACAATCGTTATGTATGAATCAGTACTTGTAAAAGGCAGCTCTTCATTTTGTTTTCTTTTGTGACCAATTTGTGAAAATGCTTTCAAAATGCATTATGATATGTATAATCTTAGATTATACAGTGAGATCTTCAGAAGATATCTTGTAAACTTTTGTCAAAAGCTCCTTGGGGGTACACCATTAAGTCAGGAATCGTCTTTTAAAATAACATTAAGAGCTTCTATTTTAACTTCAAAATCAAAAGAATTATTCTTAAGGCAGTAAAGTTCTTATGTCTCTTTGACTTTTCCATTTATATTAACAGTGCTAATGACTTCTGAACAATGACATACATTAATATAATCAGTGTAATCACACCAAACAACTTTTACCATAAGTTGAAGCACTACCTCAGGATGTGGGCTTAGTTATGAATTATTGTGCTTTACTTGCTTGAAATCATGTTATGTTTTATGTCAAAGGTGCATGAAAATATTTAATTTATAAATTAGCTTTTCACATTCAAACTACTTAACACTAAACAGGCTTAAGAAAAAAGTGATCTAAATTTCTAACTCATTCTTACTGTTTTCATTGTGTAAAAGAGGCATTGAATGTCCCACTCATGAAATCCAAACTTTAAGATGTGAAAAAAAGGAATGAACACGACATGAAATTTTAGAAAAAAAGAAAACAAGGAAAAAGGGTGAAATAAGTAAAAGTAAGCCAAAGAAACGTGTGTGTATGTATATATACACATACATATGAAAATATATGATGTAATATTATATGATATGACGTTTTATGCTTCACGTATTTATGCATATATATGAAGCATAAAGTAAGAGATGTAGACAGATACAAAAGCATTCAGACAGCTGAATTTTATATATTTTACTTTTAGGAAAGCTAAGCAAGCCAGAAGAAGAAGGCTGTCATCACAAAAGTGAGAGGACAGGTAGTCTTGAATGAGGAAACACAATACTGTAGAAGTGAAATTATGGAGGTGATGACAGATATGTCTGTAATCATTGATGTCAGAGGAGAAGGAAATGGCAGATCAGCATTCATATCAAATAATGATGGAAGGACAGAGTACAATTATACTTTTTCTTATCTATAGTTAACATAATAGTGTTCACAAAAGCCTAAGGAAAAGTATAAAAAAAAAGAAGTTCACCAAATATGGACATTAAGAGGTCCATCACTGGGTCACACAAGGACCTTGATGACTTCATAAATGACTAGTGTTTGCCCTCTGTGTCAAGACCAAATGCACATTCTCTGGAATCTAAAATATAGAGTGACAGATATTTGAGAAGCTAATCAATGGCAAGAGTTCACTGACAATTCTAGAAGGGCAGGAAGATGTAGCTTTGTTTTACACACTGGCAGAATCATGTAAAGGGTTGGAATTATTGGTTTTGGGATACTTTAACTACCTGCCAAGGTACTGTGAGAGGTAGAACAGCATGACACATATGGTAGAATTTTGCCTCACCTAATTCTGGGTTAGCCACACTAGCTTTGGGAGAATAAAACCCTAGCTTAGATCACATCACTCACAACATGAGAATCGTCTTTTAGTTTCTTCAGTGACTATATAGAGAATGTAAGTGAC
>VXBH01007438.1:146578-180246 GCA_013400035.1 Rynchops niger
ACATAGTGATATATAACACCTCCAGGACTAGGAAGGTTGAGAATATCAAGAAGGAAATCAATTTAGGTCAGAGAGCTTATAAAATGAATGTTCATCATTCTTGTAGTAAGAAGTAAAATAATGTCAAAATGCAGTGTATAAAGGATTTAAATATTTTCATTTACATTACTTTAGTAGAAATATAGAAATAGGAATATTTTATATTGTATCATAGTATATTAGATTGAAATAGTAAACTCCGAGAGTATGTAAGACATCCTAAAGAAGTAGGTCAAAAGTGGTAAAGAAGTCTCCCAATACTGTTCATTTTTAATGAACAGTATTTAAAATACACATGCAAAAAGTCCTACTGCAATGTTCTGCTGCAAGAAAGCTTGGACAAGTTTTAAAAAAATCAACTTGGTTGAATCAGGATGTTTCTTCATGAATCTCAAACACAAAAAAGATGCATAGAAAAAGTGAAGCACAGGACAAAGTACGAAGAATAATTTGACATGAGCAAAACCAGAAAAGCTAATGCACAAATGAAATGTACATAGGTACATTTAGGTATACAAGCAATTCTTTTCTAAGAATGTTAATAGCAAGATCGAGTCTATGACATTCATAGTAATGCCAACAAAAATTAAGTACATCATATCATACGAAATTGATCACAGACCAAGGTAATTAAAATGAGAAATAAAACATCTTAGTCAGGAACAAGCAAGAAACAACTTAAGAAATACTCAGGTAATTTACACGTTTTCATTTTATAACTTAATTTCATATAAAGGTACTCAGACCTTGGCAACTGAAATCTCAGAGCCAAAGCCCTTTATCTCTTGAGGACTCAAGGAAATTTGGTGAGATATTGAAAGACTGGAAAAAGCTCTATGGTCCCTATTTGTATAAAGTCAGAAAGGAGGAATCATTAAATATAGATATACCTGATCAATATCAGTTCCTGGAAAAATATTGAAACAAATAACCAAATCAACTATATTTTCAATTTTTCTTGTTTTCCATGTATGCATGCATAGCATGAATACTAACTGTAGCAAAGAAATTCAGGAGATGAGACATCTGGTGGTAAACATAGAACAGTACTGCACTAGATTAGGAAGGCTGTGGAGCCTCCACCACCACTGTTAAAAACAGAGTAGAAAGAACACCTGTCAAAATTACTTAAAAGTATTTAAACAGAGAGGAAATTAGATACTTTCATGAGCTCCCTTCCAACCCAGCAATTCTATTAATTGAGTAAAAAGATTAGACATAAAAATATTCCAGTAGCAGCCAAGAACCATTCAGAATCAAGTTTCTATATAATAATAGGAAGAGTTTATATTTATAAATTGAGTGAAATGAGTTTATTTATCTAATTTTTGTAACTTTTTAAATTGAGTAGCAGCTGACAAAAACAACATGAATTCTTCTTCCCTTATTTCAAAGAACAATACATTTACACTTAATAAAAAATTCTTCAGTGTATTGTTTATAGTGTTTTAAACTACTCATACTGCTGTAAAACTTAAAACCCTGTGACTTTCTATAAATAATCATAATTCTAACATTACAGTCTACAGTAGCTGCCACATCATTTCATTTCCATGTGCTTGAAACTATTTTTATCTTGATTACTTGGCTTTAAAACCTGTTACCTTTCTTGCATAATTTCAAATATCATTTACCATGATTTTACAAAAAGTTTCATACATGGCACTCCATAGAATAGACAAGTACAAGTTCTTTAGTACAAGTTCAGAGAACAACTGTCTTAATGATTCTAAAACATCTTAATAACTATTTGCTTTTAATACAGACTTTTCACTCCATTTTTGTTTTTTTCATTGTCCAGTAATATATTCATATTACTGAAGTAGAAAGGAGAAATGGTTAAGGAACAAGTTACAGATTCATTGAATTTAATGCCAGAAAGAATCATTGGGTTGTGTAGCCTGAACTACCTTTTTTTTCCCTACTAAATCTATATGAAGCCCAATTACTTGTAAAGAGTTTTTTTTTTTCTTTTTTTTTTTTTTTTTTCCCCCTGAGGAGTCATATAAAGAAACTTCAAAGATGCTAACTTTGTTGGATGAAGGTTAATCTCCTAGTCTCCTTGAATGCTGAATGTGAAGAAATCAAACACTGAAAAGATGCTCTGAGGGAGTATAGAGACATTATCTCTTCTGCATTAAAGATGGCATTTGGCAACACAATGAACAGTTTTCATTGCTGTACAATGAAGACAAGGAGAATTGTCCTTGCTAGTTTCTTTCCTCAATGACAACCACATATGTATAAAACCCATTTGTGTGCACATGGGTGTGAACCATCTCTCTGAAACCTGCAAAGATGTTGGACATTAGTATTACAATGCAGTGGTGGAAGGTCAATTATATTCTTGGCCTCTAAAATAAGTCATAGAAACTGGAAAATATCCAGAAATTACTCGAAGAGAATGTAAAACTGTCACTGATGTACAGAACAAGGCAGGGATAACTCAAGGAGACCATTTTTTAAAAAGCAAATAAAACTTGGAAGTAATTTAGAAAAAGATCTCCTTGTTTGCAGAGAAATTACCTAAGGAAGTTTCCACTTTTCTTGGGTATGCGATGCAAAGGAACAATACAAGAGGGAAGATATTGATATAGAGTAAACCAAGCATGACAGTCACAAGTGACATAAAGGCTGTAGGCAGTCAATTTTCCTGTCTCTTGAAAAGAAAAGTTATTTTAAGTTAACTTAGTTTTGAAATGTCTTGACCACTTAAGAAGATGAGACTACTCATCTACAGCTTTGTAGCTGTAGTGACTGCTTGCTATCTCTTCCTCTATTACTTTATGTTTAAACTTTTTGTTATTTATATTATTCTGCTGAAATTTTGTATTCTTTCTTGTATTTTCATTTCATGCTGCATCAAAGATCAAAAGGTATATTCTGCTTCATGTCACATTATCTATGGGATCTATTGATTTCAATGTGATTAGGATCTTCCAAATTGTATTTGATGTGATTTTACTTGATTATAGTAGGTTAGATTTTTGAAGTGTGAATTATCACATGCTTTTTTCTCCTGTGTTTGTATAGTACCTGTCACACCCACAGTTTCCTGAGTCATAAGAAAATAAATAATATTAATACTATTAATAATATATTATTAATAAATAATATATTGTAATTATTTTGAGTAGATAATTATATAATTAATGATAGATTATTAATAAAATACCTATACATACCTGACTATATGGAGAGAGACAGAGAGGTTTATACTTGCATCTTTATTAAAAAGAATATTGGGAAGGCCCTTTGAATATGCCTTTTTCCTTCTACCACAAGAAACCTACAAGAAGCAAATTGTAAAATCTATGATTGACACCTGTGCAAAAAAAAACCCAGATCCAATTAATATAATTAAATTGCAGCATTTACAGTGTTAGCATTTTACCCAACGTATATCATGACAATGAAATTAGTTCCAATTCCATCAGTTCATTTATCAACTGCAAAAACATATGAACAGAAAGTTGCTGTCCTGACTGTCTCATATATCAGAATTTATTTGTGGAATTTTTTCTACATTAACACTGACAAGGATGCCCTTCCCTAAAATCCACTTCTTTTCACAGGCTTTTAAGAAGTTTTATACCACATCCCGCAACTTTTAAATCTTTGCTTAAGATTTCACAACAATCTTTCATTCCATGACACAAATCAATAAACTGGGCTCATCCGGCTGGTGCTGAAGGATGCACACACACACACATACAGAGACCACACTGAAGATCAGTTCATTTCGTAGCAAAGATATTCTTTAAGAAGTGGAGGAGCTCTCTTTCCTCTGATACTATTGGGAATATTTGTCTCTTCCAGATCCACTGGGGAAGATAACTAGTCTCCAAGAGGGAGAGAATACTTCCCAGTCNAAATTTTGTATTCTTTCTTGTATTTTCATTTCATGCTGCATCAAAGATCAAAAGGTATATTCTGCTTCATGTCACATTATCTATGGGATCTATTGATTTCAATGTGATTAGGATCTTCCAAATTGTATTTGATGTGATTTTACTTGATTATAGTAGGTTAGATTTTTGAAGTGTGAATTATCACATGCTTTTTTCTCCTGTGTTTGTATAGTACCTGTCACACCCACAGTTTCCTGAGTCATAAGAAAATAAATAATATTAATACTATTAATAATATATTATTAATAAATAATATATTGTAATTATTTTGAGTAGATAATTATATAATTAATGATAGATTATTAATAAAATACCTATACATACCTGACTATATGGAGAGAGACAGAGAGGTTTATACTTGCATCTTTATTAAAAAGAATATTGGGAAGGCCCTTTGAATATGCCTTTTTCCTTCTACCACAAGAAACCTACAAGAAGCAAATTGTAAAATCTATGATTGACACCTGTGCAAAAAAAAACCCAGATCCAATTAATATAATTAAATTGCAGCATTTACAGTGTTAGCATTTTACCCAACGTATATCATGACAATGAAATTAGTTCCAATTCCATCAGTTCATTTATCAACTGCAAAAACATATGAACAGAAAGTTGCTGTCCTGACTGTCTCATATATCAGAATTTATTTGTGGAATTTTTTCTACATTAACACTGACAAGGATGCCCTTCCCTAAAATCCACTTCTTTTCACAGGCTTTTAAGAAGTTTTATACCACATCCCGCAACTTTTAAATCTTTGCTTAAGATTTCACAACAATCTTTCATTCCATGACACAAATCAATAAACTGGGCTCATCCGGCTGGTGCTGAAGGATGCACACACACACACATACAGAGACCACACTGAAGATCAGTTCATTTCGTAGCAAAGATATTCTTTAAGAAGTGGAGGAGCTCTCTTTCCTCTGATACTATTGGGAATATTTGTCTCTTCCAGATCCACTGGGGAAGATAACTAGTCTCCAAGAGGGAGAGAATACTTCCCAGTCCTCACATTTTGGCATCCTGAAGGAGATTTGTGTGGAATGAAGTTCAGTGGGAGAAATTAGAGCATAAATTACTTTTGCCTTGGAGTTTTAACAAATTTACCATTGTCTGAAAAGAGAGATAATTATTCATAATCACACATACATATAACATATGTGTATAAAAATATATGTATATATGTAAGTATGTAAAATATACATAGTATATATTAGGTGTGCATATGCTCATACATACATAAATTACAATAAATCAGTCTTAAAATTCCTAAATCATGTTCACTGTGACTTTCTATATAGGCTATCACAAGTACTGCCATATTGAAGCCTAAGGAGAAAGTTCATCTCTACATTTCCCTTTGTCAGCTTTTAATAGATCTAATTGTCTAATTATCTGCTCCAGTGCAATGGCAGAGTGTTGTAATCTTTCTCCTCTCCCCCGGGGAACATGCACAGTCTCTGGGAAGTTGCCATCTGCTTCCATTTAGAATACTGGTGAAATACTCATTTAAGCTCTGAGGGCTGCCAACTTCATCTGTCACTAATCTTCGTTCAGAAAGGATTGACCGTTTTATTATTCTGATTCCTGTTAGATGTTGTAAAGAACATCCTGGTAGGAAGAAGAGTTTATCATCAGAAATGAAAAGATGTATATGTTACTGAAAATACCATGAAACAGACAACCTCACTGCAGGTAGAAAGCAGCTAAAGTGAGACATTTCAAATTTTTTTTTTTCACTTTGCTGGTCCTGGCTTGATCAGTTTATGAAGCACATGTTCTGAAATGTTTCAATGAACATGCACGGCAGACATTAAAAACAAACAAAAAAACCCCACGAAACACCACCCCCTGGAAAGTAATCATTTCTGGTCTATTTATGGTGTGCAGTTGAACTCCTTTCAGCAGCTCACCTCAATTACTGCATGTAAAATGCAAAGGAACCTAAGTGCTCTAACAGCCCATATGATTTCATGGTTATTAAATGGTGCAACTTAAACCAGGGCTAGTGTAACCTGCTCGTGCTCGTCCACAGAGATTTAATTTCCATTGCCTTTGTTTGGTTGCAGACATGGAACTGTTGTACATGTAATATATTTTGTAGAAAATTAGCAGTAGAAATAATGAGAAACATTTTCTCCAAAGACCTGTCTGTCCGTGTAGTCATTTAATCAGAATAAATGAAAGTACTGGTTGAATTTTTTCCATTGTTCTTCATGGTGGTGTTGGAGACTAGTCAAATATCAGATCCTGTACTATCTAGTTAT
This sequence comes from Rynchops niger, assembly GCA_013400035.1. Classification (NCBI taxonomy): domain Eukaryota; kingdom Metazoa; phylum Chordata; class Aves; order Charadriiformes; family Laridae; genus Rynchops; species Rynchops niger. Next base: position 152,799 of record VXBH01007438.1, read on the forward strand.
TTTGTAACAAAAAGACATTGCACCCAGTCACATTTAGAAAAAAATCTTTGACTGAATAGGTAGTTCTAGTAAAGGAAATCTTCCCTGAATTAAGATCATATTTATAAGCTAGAGATCTGGAAGGTCAGTCTCTGACTTCCTTGTCAAGATTTTAAGCCATATAAGCAGCTTTTACAACATGAATTCTAACTGCCAGTTTCCCCTCTCATTTTTAATTCTTTGAAGTAGTTAGAATCCTGACTTTTGTGTCTCACCAGGGTGTTTCCCCATCCAGTGTCAAGGCAGAGCCCCAAACTTCGTCTTTTTCAGATATAACTTCTCTGGGATACATTCTGTCTACCCATGGGCTCCACAGAGCAACTGAGGTAAAACTGAGTGTCATGCTACTTTGTTTAGCTAGGGATATAGTTATGAAGTAAACTGTAAAATGTTCTGGGAAATATTTTCTTTATTTTTTATATGTTAAGATACGAAGGTAATGGTCACAATAGACCTCACATGTATGAGAAGTTGACCATCCTGCTATATCATATATTCTTTCACACAGCTTCCCTAAAAATGAAGATAAAAACTGGTACAAGAAAGGAAATTCAGTGCTTAGGGGGCATTATTTTATGCTAGTTTACAATATGAATTACCTGCCAGTAGATTAGTTTTATTTTAGTTTTTTTTCAAAACTTATGTGGAAGTGATTAATTATATAACCATGTTACTGCAACACCAAACTCCTCTAATATGAAGCAATTTTAGTTTATTAATTTTTCCCCAGAAGACACACTAATATCATTGTTGAAACCAGAGAATCTGTATCTTTATTACACCACAGCGTGTCTCTCTCTACTAAGATTAAAACTGTAAAATAATTACTAATTGTAATCACTTTGAAATTGGTGTCCTACTGCTATTATACAGTGTTCATATAAAGGAATTCAACTAGTGAGTTAAGAAATCTCTTTTTAAACTTAAATTCAGAAAGCAGTAAAGAATCCTCATTCAAAGAGGGGAAGCATCTATCACGAAACAGGAGCTGATGTTGTGATTGCATTGTGATTGTCATGTTGACTTTCTGCAAATCCTGACCAAGACTTTTTGCATAGTTAAATGCCCTTGGGATAGAAAGATGGTGAGGGGATGGAAAAAAACCCAAACCAGTTAATTAAAGTTAGTTACAAATTAAAAAAAAAAAAAAAAAAAAAAAAGAAGCCCCCCTGAATGCTCTGAAACCAAACTGCAATGTTAAGCAATTACATTCTCTTCTCATTCTCTTCTCATCCCCCACTCCCAAAACAGCTGAAGAAAACTATCAACATATAAAGCAGGTTTAATTTATTTCTTCCTGTAAACCAATATTTATACATTTTTATGCACTCTTTTTTTAGGTACTTACATTCCATAGTTGCAAATCAACACTCTCAAAGAAAGATTATAATAAGTCTTTGTCCAACCCTGAAATGAAACTGTGATTACACTCAGATGGATCTTTAGACATTGCCATCCATGTCTCTTTTTCATACCCTGATTTCCCTGCAGATCCCAGTTCCCCCAGATTTGACAATTTCCTGTTTACAAACACCCTAACAATTACTTATGCTTTTCACTTTCTGGTCTCAGTTCTGACTTGTAGGTTACAGGTACGGGTTTACCACAGCAACAGCCGGACTCTGTGGCTCCCTTCATCACAGCTGCTTCTTCTTCAGCTCTATAGATTAGCATACTTTATGAGATGAACTGTAACAATTTAAACTTTTCAATTTTTACAAGATCATGCCTATTATTTGCCACCAAAATATTGTTCAGGTATCATTGTTACCTTGTAGCAGATTTCTGTTCAAAACCCAATAAATGTTCAAATGCTGCATATTTATTTCATTTTATTCTCAGAGTGTTTTGATAGGGGAAATACATATTTTGGTATATATATTTTGGTGCTTCGTCATTACTGCTACTTTTTGTTGCATCCCACTTATTCTGTCTCCACTGTGTACTTTTCATCAAAGAACCATAGTTTCAAAAGCTGTATTAGTACATAAATAAAGTATTCTTGCTATCACTATGAAAACCAAAAAGACCTCTGTCACCTAGTCCTAATATTACAACGCCTTAAAGATGTCTTCCAGTTTGACTTTGAAATCTTCAAGGGTTGTACCTCTACATGGTCAATTAGTTCCCCAGTCTGAGCAACATGATACCCAACTTCTATCTAATCCAGTTAGGCTATGGCAGCTTGGTACAGAGCACTTAAGAACCCTCAGGACCCAAATTCAATAGTCTTTCACTAAATTATCTACCATGGATAGATAGGATCAGATCTTCACACAGTTAATCTTGCCATCTTCATTTTGAACTCATGGCCATTGTAGTGGCAGGTACTTTTGCCCTTTATCTGTAAGAGTAAATGGATAAAATTCAGAAGTAGTTCTGAGGTCAGGGTCAAGCCACTTACCTTCCCAAACAAGTTCCTTTCAATAAAATCATTAAATTAAATCAGGTCAATTTAAATAAAATCAAGTCAATAAAATAATTCTCTGTCACTCCCTGAATCCATGAATAACTATTTATTTCTAAACAGTGTCAGAGCTTAAACAGGAGGGGTTGAGAGTTTCTTCTTTCCTCCTTCGGTGTTTCCAGTCCAGTCTCTGCCATGGCCTGATGTTTAAAGAAGCTCTCCTGGGAGACAAGACACATAGTTTTCATCCAAGTGTCCTATTTACGGGAAAAGCATGCCAGCTGGTGAGAGTTCCGAGTTCATCAAAGGGATTAGTGTCATCTTATGGTAGCGTAGCTAAGGTGATAACTGCTACAGCAGGGTGGGAATTGAGTCAATTTTAATGAGTTCATAGTTGAATGCACAAGTCTATGTGTAATTATCTTTAGTTGCAAACTTGGCAACACCACTCATTTCATAAATCACTCTGGTGTTGCTGCTATTTTTTGATGCATCTTTCACTTTAAATCTGTATTTTACAAATCATTCTATTACCATCAATTTGTTTTTAAAAGCTTGAAAGAATTGGTCAGTTAATTGAAATTAAATAAGCATCCTTGAATTGCTTTCTTCAGTAACTTCATTTTTCCCCTCATAGCTCATAGGTCTTTTTTGGTTGTTTGTGTATTTATCTTTCTGACTCGTATGTTTCAGAACTGCCATATAGTCAGTACTCATGAGGAATTTTTGCTGGTGTTTCATACCATCATATGAGGTGACAGAGCACATACATCTGAGTGTTTCTTTAGATACTGTATATCCAAGACATATTCATATAGCATCAACATTTTTGTGACAAATTCTCCCACTTGTAATCTTATGGTGAGTTTTGATGCCATGCAGGGTGGCTATCAGATCAGGGTAACAGTTGCCATTTAATGCACTGAGTTCAAACAAGATAAGCAGGAGCCAAGAGTCAGATAAATTATTAGAGTTCATTTTTTCCATGAGGGTGTTGTACATGTCTGGTAAGAGCAATTCAAAGCCATAAAATGCAGAATTTTTGTGGGCTTTAATGGATCTTCAAGTAATGGTATTTGGAGAGTATAACATTGTAGATGAGATTTATTCAATCCATTATCCATTTGAAAGAAGAATTTTGGCTTATGTAGCTGTTTCATAATATGTAAAAAGTTTCTTATTAAGAAACATTTTCTTATTAAGAAACAGTTTCTCGTTAAAGAAAAATGATAACTCATATCGGTTTAAGTTTGAATTTTGAGGATCACAAGATTCCCATTATATCTTCAAAAAGGGTACAGTAATTTAGAAAAGACCCCAACATGGCAAAAAAAAAAAAAAATCAGTATACTCTATATGTTACTTCAAGTATCTATTGAAATTGGATCTTTAACCAAATTATTGCCTAACTACTTGTGCTGTCCTATGGCACGCCTTACAGAAGGACTCTATTTTTTCACCACTTCTCTTCAGATTTTATTATTATGAAGTTAATCACCTACTCTGTAACAAACTTGGTTCTTTATTTGACTTTCTAAAAACATAAACTTCTTAATAAGAAACTTTTTACATATTATGAAACAGCTACATAAGCTCATTTATCAGTATGCCTTACTTTTTTAGCAACCTACAGTTCTGGTGTTCTGTGAAAGTAGTTACCTGCTTAGGGATTAGAGAGTGATTTCAATATTTGGAAGCTTGCTTTGTTTGAACAACAGTGTGAAAATCATATATCTAAACATTTGCCAAATAAGAAGAGCCTCAGCTCAGGGGGAAGGGCATACTGATGTCACACTTCATGTTTTATTACTAACAAGACAAGCAGATTTAACTCCTGGACAAAATACATTGCAGTGAAAATTTTAGCTCCACTTTTGTGCCCTCTCCATACTCAACAAACACCAAATGAGGAAACAGTAGAAAAGATGTTCTGAAGGCAAAAGTATGGGAAGATGAAGACCAGGACTTCTTCAGTAACATCCTCTGAAGTGGTCATAGGACCAGTGAGAGGAGAAGAGAGGCCGTATGCTTGGCAAAGAAGCAGATTCCACAGGAACTAAAGACAAAGGGAAAAAAGGTGCCAGTACAGGAGAAAAGGATTTCCTTTGAACTGTAAGGAAAACAAGCTGCTGTCACTTACAGTCAAGAAGGTCAAGAGATGGAATTTAAACTGCAGAACAGGAGAAAGCTGGAAAGGACAGAAGCACAAATATTTTGGGATTATGTTTCTATGACAGAGTAAGGAATTAAATTTTGTATCTGTTAGAGGATCTGTTAGATCCAACAGCCTGAGATAGGTGAGGCTGCTGCAACTTTGTGTCCCCAGGTCCAGCCAACAGAAAAGCTGAAAAACACACATACACAGCATGTGTATACATATACATATGTATGTATATATATGTCTGGCCACAGATTACAGATAGCCACGCAGAGCGCTTACATAAATGCAGACAACACCAGCAGCTTCATCCTGCTTCCATCACTGGCTGAGCGGGATGGAATCTCATTAGTGGCAAAATATACATTATTATCATTATCGTTAATATGTTATGTATATTATGTCTAATATATATTACTGGCATTTTCACATACGATCTTCCAAGGCCACATAATCCTTCTCCAGTTGCTGGAACAGATATCTCACTCAGTCAGACACACATACAGAGCTGGCTAGGGCACCCTTGGTCCCATAGTTAATCCCATTGTGTTCTCACCTTGGAGACACACAGGTGCTCCCACACCTAGGGTTATGCCTTGTAGACCCACATACACTCCTGGCTCCTAGGCCACTTCACCTGCTAACCAGATGGACCAGCTTGATCGCTGCTAGTGATCACACACTCACTCTGTTTGCTGGCACTGCAGATTCCACACACACACATGCACGTGGAGTAAAGAGACCCTTACTAGAAAATAGTTGAAGGAGGTGGAGTTTCATAAAACAGGACAGACTGCACTGGCCAGGCCTGGGGCATGGCCAGACCAGCATACTAATCAGCAAATTATTTACATGACAGACTCTTTTTATTCCTTTACACCTCTATTTCCCTATGCTTGTCCCTCCTCAAATCAACTAAATAATCTTTTCCCACCTTCGGTTCCTCTTGTAAACATCCAGTAATAAGTCCTGTGTGATTCCAAAATGCTCTTCCCCTGCACCCCGTGTGTCCCACCCCTAGGCTGTGACCTCACCCGTAGCCTGAAAAGTGATACACAGAGCTGCTCCTGATGACTTTTCTGGATGGGTTTCACACCTGGACCCTGGGACTGAGGTTCTCCTGGGACTGCCTTGTTAGGGGCCTGGACACTGTATCTTTCCTCTGAGTCCTTAACCTGTGTTCCCGCCTGCCACTGTGCTGCTTGCCCCTCTGGGCTTTTGAAGATAGAACTGTGATAGGCTGATGTCTCCTGTAATAGGCCTGGGAATAGCTGGACAAGATATTACCTGGGGTCTCCCTGCTGCCATTATCTCCCTGTGCACCTTTGTGGGTGTGCAGGTGAGCTTTTATCACATAACCTGACAGTATCTTCATGTAAACGATAGTTCAGAGGATGTAAATAATCAAAGAAGAAATTGAAAACAAACTACCAATTACACAGGGTCCTAAGGGAACAAGAACACTGGTAGATATTACTACATGAATTCTAAAATATATTATGGGAAATGGGACATCTGGGTCTTCATGAAAATATTGATATATTTAAACATACTAAGAAGAGAGCAAAAGGCAGCAAACAGAACACTGTACTATTAAGATATAAAAATAAGACAAAACAGATTATGTTAGTCAAGAACTGTACCGTATCTTAAATAGAACTTTGAATAAAATTAATTAGAGTAACTACATTTTAGTAAAGTTTTCGACTAAACATTCCTTTCCAGTCGTAAGGCTGGACAACAGTAACCTATTCATTACATTTTTGTGACAAAAATGCAACAAAAAAGTGTACTTCAAAATTTCTTCTAAACCAATAATTACAAAATAATAGTATATCTCTCTACATATAAGCCCCTCAACTGATAGATTTGCTAGACAGAAAACATATATTTTCACCAGATTCGGAGCTGTTTTTAATGAGTCCTACTAAAACAATTCAAGACCTCCATTTGTTTAACAGACTGTTATGAAAAATGTAATGTTCAGCCTAAAATTGATATTCTTCCATGTTATTCTATTATAGAAAAATTTGCACCTTTTCCAACAGCACTGAACAATCCGTCTTCACTTGTGTCTCTATAGAAATCTTTTACATAGTTTTCCTCTTCACTTAATCTAAATTTCTTCCATCTTACCAGTGTCCTTCTTGTAATTTAATGCCAGACTTGCATGCCCACTGAAGTGATCTAACCAGGGTCACACAGAAACCATTATCTTGTTTGATCCAGAGCACAGTACCTCTGGACATCCACTTGTATGCATCAATCAATATCAGTTTCTCCTCCTTCCAATATGTGTCAGCTTCACTTTGGGAATTGCAACAAAAAAGGAAAGAGGAAGTTTTATTACAAAGGACAGAGATATTAAATCCTAGACACAAAATTCTAGCAGAAGATGCTAGGTCTTAAAGCCAGTATAGTTTTTGCAAAAAAAGAGTGAAGAGACAGTAATCATCTTTGTGTTTATAAGAAAGCATACTAGTCTGCAAGATATTGAATTTTTGCCTTGAGGTTGATGCAAGTTTGCAGGACTTTTGCAGGACTTGGTTTATTATAAGCAAAGCAAATTTAATAGTAAAATTAACTATCACTCAGATAAAAAAAACATGACATGAAAGAAACATCAGTTAGAATACCACATCCACAGTGGGTGTCTTATGAAGTTTTCATGGGCTGTTTTGAGCTGTGGGCTTATTCATGGGTTTATTGGACTGTGCATGGATATTTCCCTGACCTTCATTAGAATAATAGACAAGTCAAAATTGTTCCAATATATGTCTTGCCCAACGTTTCTGAGACCCCCATCTGAGATGTCTATAGATGTAGTATTGTTCAAATACTATTGCCCATGCAGATTTGTACAAAACTGAAAACATTTTCCTACCCTAAGAATGTAGATTATTTGCAATATTCCAAGAGTTATTAATGTAGCTACTAGCTATTCATAGTCTATGGTGCTTATTGTCTGTGGTGCTTATTCCTACATGTCAGATTTTACAGATCACAAGAATTAGAATGAGACTTAAATACCCTCTTAAGACAATATAGGAGTATCTCCTGTCTTTGTATATTTTTAAAATTAGATCATTTCCAGCAGATGCCCTTCCAACAGTAATGAACTACCAGATATTAATATAAAATTTTAAAAGAGAGATAATAGTATCTTATCTCTCTTTGTGCATGCATATTTACTCCTCTGAATTTTGTGCTATGTTTTAATGGCATGAAAGCAATTAAGATGTTTTTAAAGACCAACTGGAAGACATGTTGCTGTGTTAAGTAAGAACCTTAGGCCAAAGAACAAAGTAATTTTAAAAAATACATTTTGTAGCATAGTGTGGGGTATTTTTGTCATCTGGAAACTAGCTTCCTGATACTGCTATGGTAATAACTAATCCACTTTTTTAAAAATACTAACATTTTTAGGTGTAGTGAAAATAAGCAGTTTTGATTTCAAAACTGAGCTGTTAATGTTATAAAAATGACATATATTTATAAAACTTACAACACTGAAAAAGTAATATTTTTTGTTTTATATTCTATGGTACTCCCATTGTTACAGTATCTCCTTTTCACTTATCATAATGCAGACCATAAGAATTTGATTTATAAAACATTTTTCGAAAAAGGAACTGTTTGATAAAGAAAAACAAACCCACAAGAGATTAGTAGAAGCACACACATTCGCATGTGTCTATTTCAGTGATCATTAAATAGAGAGAGAGGAAAAACCCTACTTATTAATTTTGTTTTTCAAAAAGTCCTGGACCTCAGCAAACTTTACAATAGACAGAAGACCAGATCCAACACAAAAATTAGGCACTTAAACATCTTGCAGAGGAAAAAACAAAACAAAACAAAACAAAACAAAACAAACAAACAAAAAAAAACCCCAAAGAAATAAAAAAAAAACCCTAAAGCAACAAAAAAACCAAAACAACCCCATCAAAAACAAAAAATCAAACACATTATAGACAGTGAAGGGATTCTTCATGTTCCTCAAGTTCTTCTGTTTGTGTATTTTAAATAGAAACCTTGCAGCCAGAAACGATAAAAATAATATTTTAAATTTGTTATTTTTAGATCTTCAGTCAAATATTTTCTGTCCTCTAAATAATTTTAAAAAGTGTTTCAAAATATAAACATTCATGATAGTTCTCAAAAACATAAACAAAATTTAACAATGATTGAAGGAACCATTTGTATTCTTTAATCTTAAGTCTCAGCACCTATCTTTTGCAAAAAGTTCAGGGGGGCAAGCCTATGAACCAAAGTAGGCAAGCTCAGCTTGTAGAAGTCTAGAGCTAGAAAACAAAAAATGGGGATCTCCAGACTGATTTGTAAACTCTTTGCCTCTAGTACTTCATTTAGTACTAAAGAAAGGTGTTTCTACAACCCCTGAGAAAACTAGCCTGCAGTCCCACTTCCTGCCCTAAGGATCATAACAGTATTTGTTGCCAGGCTAAAGGAGAAAGTTAGTATGTAGGACCTGATGGCACAAAAAGAAATAATCTTATGCAGATCTTGAGATGTGCTATGAATGCTACTACAGGCTACTTCCAATTAACAGGGATGAAACAAGTTCTTGAATAATAGCCTAACTGAAACGCTGAATTTGATTCTCTGTAAAAGAGGTTTCTATTTATGAGGAGATCAAAAGTTATTTGGATACAAATAAACTGAGTAAGGCTATGACCAACAAGGAAAAGAAATGCTGTAAGTGCAAGGGCCTTGATTTATACCAATGTTCTGTGTGCCTCCATAGATTTGGAACCTCATTAAGTAGACAAATATATATAAATAATATATACTGGTGACTTGTTGTGGCTTGACACTGGCCAGCAACTAAGAATCTACCCCGTTCCTTGTGTTTCATTTCTTGAAGAATTTTAATATGGCTTAGTTGGAAAAACTTTTTTTTTTTTTTTTAAAGAAATTCTTATGTACATACATATATATGCATATAAAAATAAATTGAAAAGAGGTCACCTAACAGACCTTGTATTACAAAATCCAAGTCATAATTTCATTATGTAAGTTAAGAAGAGTTAAGAACTTTCTCCAGTTAATTTTTTCCTTGCAACAGAAACAAAAAAGTTGATCCAAAAGATAAATGATGATTAAGACTTTCATTATGAATTTAAGCAAACCTGCATTAATCCTAAAGTTTCCTATAGAGGAATATATTTAAAAAAACTAAGCTCTCATCTTTACTTCCATTTAAACTGGACTTCAGCCACAATGAAACATAAATATACAAGACTGGTATTCCATGCTCCTGTGGTCAAGCCGTCAGTTTCTCATAATTGCACACTTTTTGAGTTAGAATTTATGATGACAGATATGATTGTCATTGAGCTTAGGAAATTTTCAGACCTTTGTGGAGTCAGGCTTTGCTTTCAATTTACTAATGTTTGTCATATATAGAAATGATAAGTGCTAGCACTGGAGAAAAACATTCCAGAAAAGCTTTTCCAAACGGATGAGGTCTGCATAGATACAGAGATCCAAGTATCTATCTTGCCTTGAGCAAACAAGCAGGTAAAGTTTTTACACCCTCTACTTCATAACAGTCATGTTATGAGGTGCCCATGTTTCTGACAGTAGGCATATGCACCACAGGGAACGTTCCAGAGGCATTATTTATACTGTAGCTCTTTCAAAAAATAAATTGAGATTTCACTTATGATTATTTCTCTGGCTTACAGCATGAGCACAAAGTTCACTGTAAACCAGGTATTAATAATCATGCTAGTGTAAAATTATTTATAAAAATAAATATCATTTTTAGATACTGGTCTGAAGCATGAGTTAATAACGATTGAAAACACAAAAAAAAAAAAAAGGAAAGAATGCAGTCACGTCCATGATTCGAGACAGTAGAGGGAGATGAGAAGAGAGAAGGAGTTGTATTATACAGACATGGCTGTTTCAAATTCTACATTTCTAAAGGTATTTTGATCTGGATTTAGTTCCATTTTGCTTCATCACATGTGACTGAACCTGGTAAAAAGACGACTTGCTAAGGCTAAGTCAGCTTCTGGTTGGGATATGTTATGTGATCAGGCTGAATTGTCAGGGCACTGATGGACAGCTAATCTGAACCCCCAGCTGTAAAAGAAAATCAGTCAACGCAGGCCACAGAGATTAAATTCACCTGGTAGTTAGTTGTGTGCCCAGCAACTATAAAAGACATGTGAGACACATGAGACATTATGAAGGCTGCTGTTCTCTTCCGCCTGTGAACACCCTCCAGGACTAACCTTTTCAGACCTTTGATCTGTACAACATCTATCTTACAGCTCTTGACTGTACAAAAATTGCAATAAATGGTTTATAGTCTCATGAAGTGATGACACAACTTATTCATGGTGAACTGCTTAGATAATCATGGATTTCCTTTCTGTGAGCAAGTGGAAGCCAACAGGACCTCTTCTACATAAGACCAAAAAGCAAATTCCTGTCTTGTTCTATAAAATGCAGAGAAATTGAGAGTTATTTCATTCAGCCACCCTCTGCCATCCCCAAGGTAACAATTAACGATTCCTCCAAATCAGTGGGTTTTAGTTTGGTGGTTCACATTGACTTCTAAAAGCAAATTCAGCCATGTGGATGTTCTGCCAAACTGTGCAAAATGTCCCTTACCTCTGAGTCTCACAGAAAATCCTCTTAGAAATTTCTGAAGTCTAAAAAAATGTCCAAGCAGAGAGGTCATGTGTCTGAACATTTCTGGAAGATTTTACTTTCCAAAGCATATTGGAAAATAATCAATAGGGACCCTATTTCAGGAAAAATAATTTATGAGTAGTCTGTTTTTTCTTTAATTTCAGCCAAAGATAGTTGAGAACAGGCTATCCATAAGATTACTTAAAGAGGTTTTTTTATGTGTTTGTTTCACCATCTACTTTCCCTGTCAACATCGTTCAACCAATTCTATGCTATATCTGAGCTTTATTATCTACAGAATGTTTTATATATGTTGAAAACTTGTCCCTTGCTGCTATCCTTGGGAACAGATTTGTCCATGTCCCAGGGTTGTATTCTTTTAGTGATCAATAATTGACCGTAACTATTTCTCACTCTCGACTCTCCGTTATTGTCTCATTCCAGCACTTTCAAGAAAGTTGCTATCATATTGTGCTTCTACTTTTAGGTGCCTCTATTTCACCATCTAGTACTCTGTACCACTCAGCAAAACTATCAGTCAATCTTGAAGTGAATCACATATTTAAGTCACTATTTTGAGTATTTTATCCTAAAACTGACTGTGAATTGAGACAGAAAAAGTAAAAGAAAAAGCAACCCTCAAAGTTCTGACAAAGTCATCGAATCAGGCAAAAACTGTTCCAGACTTACTGAAAATGAAAAGGTTGGGGGGAGGGGAAGGAGCAGTCAGTGTGTGACAAAACCAGGCTACATTCCAATAAGTGTTATTTGGACTAGATTAGCCAATGATGTTCATTGAGTTATAGATTTTTAAAAAAGGAAAAATGAAGGTCTGTACCATACCTTGAAAAAAGCACGTCTGCTTTAAAAACAGAAGTGTGGAGTTTTATGCCACTGAAATTATAGCAAAGGAGAAAGTCTGTCTCTCTTCCGTCATTTTTCTGAATACTGACCTGTTCAAGGCATCTTTTTGTATAAACCATCTAACTGTTTGGCCTGAGGATCTTCACAGTCACACAAGATGCTTTGCTATCTTCTGAAAAAGACGTGGTGAAAGCCATGCTAAAAGAAAAAATCTTGATCAATTAGGTCCAGACTTCCTTTAGTCCAAAGTATTGTGATATTGAAATATTTCATAATATTGAAATAATGTAATATTGAAATGTTTCAAAATACATTTATTCCTAGAATCAAGAGCAGCTGACACTTTGCTTCAGAGCGAGATAAATTCATAGATATTGCAATTCTCACTGTATTATTTATACATACAAAATACAAGCTAAATCAAAGATGTTGGAATCTTTTTTGTTTTGTTTTGTTTTGTTTTGTTTTGTTTTTCACCCCCTACAAGCTTTAATACACACAGTGGAGATATTCATCCATAGATTATGTGGTTTCCTACAACAAAATGGCATAGTCATAGGGTAAAGGCATACAAGTGTATATTCAATGATATGAACATGATGGATCAGCAAACATATAGCAGCTGCTGCAATGGTAAAAGGGCTGTCTCCTCCCAGACAACTGGCTACTGCTTTCCAAGGCAGTTAGGCTCCATTCACACGGTCTTGTGCCATCAAAGATGCCAATCACATTTTATAATAAAACCATAAATAAGTACTGATGTACTTGACACCATAAAAAAAAAAAAATCTATGTACTTTAAACAAAAAAAAAAAAAAAAAAAAAAAAAAAAAAAAAAAATTATAAACCAAACTTAGTCATGGACATTTTATTGACTAGTGTTTGTTGAAATAATCATATTTATGAAAGATTGATTGTTAAAAGGGAACAAATAGCAGAAGCAAATAAATTAAAGACACAAAATAAATATGTGAAATATAACTGCAACAATGTGAGGTAATTTCGGAACTCTGTTTCCTGACTGGAACAGGAATCAGGTGCATAGCCATTAGCACTGTCTCCTGCTGAAGTTGCAGAAACAAGATGTTATATATTCCTCTTTAAATGAAGGGAAATTAATTTAAAACAAACAAACAAGCAAACAAACAAAACAAACAAACACACAAAAAAACCAACTCAACAAACGCAACTTATTGCATTATAAACCTTACCTCAAATGACAGTCAAATGTTCAATGTTCTGGATCAGCAAAAAGAGGTGGGTCAAAGGGTAACCCCTGAAACTTGATTTCTATCTTAAGTTCAGTGTGCAAAGACGTGGCATTCCCAGCCTCGTGTCTAAATTATTTTCAAATTCCTGCTGCCTTGTTTCAGCTAAATGACTATGATGAACAATTTTTATAAAACTAAAAAGAAAAAATTATAACTAAATATTAAAATAAATAATAATGTTATTTACCTCTGTAGAAGATAAGAATATATTACTGTAAAAATGAGTGTAATAAACTCCAAAGTATTATTTCATTAAAAGATTTCTTAACTTAAGGATAAGCATTATACAAGCTGTTCTGCTTATAAAGTCTGTGGAGATTTTATTTAACATTTTCTTTTAGTGAAAGCACAGGCTAATTAACATATCAACATCCTACTGCAGACTGGGATTTTCTGTGATATTTAATACAAATCTCATACATGAACTTTTCTAATTATTTTAATTAGCCTTGCCTTTTGTCCCGCTTCATCTGACAGAGAGTGGAGGATGTTAGAAACAGCCTAACATGTGTACTTTATATTGTGAATGTAAATCACAGTGAAAACACTGATTTACTACTATTAGCAATAATACTTCTGAGACTGAAGCAAAAAGGTGGATGAAGAACTGCAGAAGTACAGAAAAGTTTTCATTGGAATTTGTATTTGTGCTGGATAAAAGTAGGAACAAGCAATGGACTGAAAGATGCAAGTTCTCCAGGATAACAGACATAACTTAGAAAGGTAAAATGACCTCTCATACTATTCCACCAAAACATACTCATTAAAGTAATGGACCTGTGGGCCAATATCCCAAGCAATGGAAACATGCTAGAAAGCAGTCAGCAAAGTGGATGAAATAAATAGTCTGTGGAAAGGAAGATGGAAAGGCAATGGAAATCAATTGTCCATGGTGAAAATTAGGAAAAGTATAAAAACAAGTGTTCTTATAAGATTTCTGTTAACACAGATGCTGAAACAGTCTGCACGTTTGGACAACTGAGGTTATATGAAACTATGAGCCTTCTGTAGGGAGAGAAATTTCTGTATTTTTTCAAGTGAAGAGTCTCTGCAGACTCCAGAGGCAGTTCCTGAGACCAAGTGCATCTTTTGACACAAAATAATGAAGTCTGACAAAAGCAGAACTACGAAAATAAAAATTCAACAAAATATTAAAACATAATTTAGACAGTGTATGAAAAGAGACACTTCTATTTTTCCAACTTTTTTTCAGGTGCTGAACACTTTCAGAGTTGGAGATATCTTTATACGTATGTAAGAGTTTATACTGTAAATAACCTCATATATTCTAAATTCTGCCATCAGACAATGCAGGTCCTGGTTCAAAGGGCAGTAAGAGTAAGTAACCTGGTCTATTTGAAGATGTCCCTGCTCATTGCAGGGGGGGTTGGACTCGATGACTTTTAAAGGCCCCTTCCAACCCAACACATTCTGTGCTTTTGTGATTCTAAGGAGGTAAATAAACAAGAAAGGAATATGAAAGAAGGACCAGAGATTGATGACACTTGGTGCATTTTGAGAATATGTCTGTTGATCATCCTGTCTTCTGATACATTCTCAGAAAAAGTAAAAGAAAGGAGGAAAGAAACTAAATATGTGCCTACTATTTTTTTTTATTTCAGTCTTATGTTTATTAATGATAATGGTCCTTGTTTAACAATGTTTTGCATTTAGTAGACTCTTCTGGCCCTTCAAACATTGAGAGATGCAAGATGCAAACATCACCCTCTCTTTTATGGAGGACAATAAATAAAGAGAGACAAAAGGTTATGACAACCCTGTTATCATTATAAATGATTATTCTCTGTACTCCAGTCTTGAACTTTAGTCTGCTCAGCCCTTCCCTGATGGTACTTGTTTTACCATAACTCATACATTTTTACTCATGTACAATTTTCCATAGATGTTAATAAATCTACATAGTGTAGAAATAACCAAAAACACAAGAAAGGAGGGAATTTCAGGTCACCTATTAGTAATTAACAAAAATGTTCAGAGGAATTTAAGTATATGGAAATGGCAAATGGGATTTAAAATATTAAGCTATCTATCAGATACAAAGTTTATTTTTGAGAATATGTTTTCAAGAAAATTAGTAATTCTTTGAAATTCTTGAAAATCATTACTACATGTGGCAAGACTGTCCTTCTTTATAATTAAGAGCTTCAGTTCTGAGGGTGGTTATTCTGTAAATCTTTTATAATTATTAATATTGGTTAATCTGTTTCTAATCAACAGAGCATTTCTAAGATGGGACTTTAACCTAATTCTTTCTAAACTGATAAATATTATGTCAAGTATATCTTTATGACAAACTGCTAACTGACTGTTCTTGTTATGTGTCTTATGAGGCTCATGTAAGCAAACTGTTGCTAAAAAATTACAATCTACGATATCTTTGTCTGGAAAAGGAAAGTCCAGTTTCCTGCTCAGTCATGGTGATGTGCTACATTTGAATATCTTACTCTCCACCAGAAGGCGTAGCTATTCAAACAAAATTCAGTTTAGCTTTGCACAATTAGAATTCTCTACACTAATGATAAAATGACTCAGACATGCTGTTCTCTGAAACAGCTTTTTAAAAAGCTAAAATACCTGAATAAAATAACAATTAGTTGCCATGCTCTTATTAAAAATAATCTTGGAAAATAAAGAGAAAAAATAGAAAATTGAGATTAGATTTGGGTTTTATTATATTATTATATTTAATTTAGATTGAGAACAGACACAAATAAAAACTCTTTAATTTGACAAATATTTCAGAATATAATATTTAGAGCTGGGAAATTTTTTGGTCTGTCATTTACCCTTTTTCTCCCATTTAATGAATCAAGTCAGAGACTTATAAGACTCAGCAGACCTTTTTAATGACAAAAGCTGTCAAGGTATATATAGCTGTAAGTAGGTCAAGAGGAGGTCCTTTGCAACTTTTATATATCTTCTGGGATATACGTTAGCTTTGATCCTGCCATCTAATCTTCACAGAAAGACACATGCAGGAATTTTGATTGGATATAAGATTCTTCCAGCTGATTTAATTGCAAGATTAGTGTTCAAATGAGGTCACATTAAGGTCACATGATGAGACCACAGTAAGCAGACAAGGCTCCACCATCAGTTCAGTAAACTCAGAAGTCCCAATGGTGTTTCCCTAATGATTGCTTTAAATATAATCCTGTCTTATTATCCATATGCAAAATTATTCTTACTAAGAAATGGGAATGCTGAATTTCTGCTTAGTTTAGCAAGGTATTCCTGTGCTATAGTTGTTAAAGAAGAGTTATTGGACTCTAATTTCATTGCTTTATTTTTATTTGTACTAAATTTTAGGAAAGGGCAAGCTTTGTCCTTTTTTATTATTATTTTACAAGGTATGTTCTGTTTTACTTTATTTCAACTAGGCCATTCTCTGAGAATTTTAATTAAAAATTAAGCAAGTTTTGACATATGCTGAGATTAAAATTAAGATTTATTGACCCAAGAGGTAAATATTGACCAAGATTTGATATGAATATTGTGTGTGTGCATATCTCTACATGCCTGTAGCTGTTGAATCTGCTTTGGTTTTGCTGTTTTTAAAAAGTCCAAAATGAAAATATGATGCTTTTTTGAATAAAAAAATCAAAAATCTATAGTTTTCTTCTTCTGAATTAATTTTAATAGTCTTCATTGAACTTGACATGACATTTTTTTCCCTTTTGAACCTCACTCTTTTCTTACAAAACTTCCATTATATTTCTATTATTGTAGTTGGCTGAACAAAATAAGTAAGTACCACAAGGAAACATTCATTAGTCTACGTACTCCTATTATTATATACCTTTACATAATTCAGTGCTAAAGAGTGGCATATCTAATCACAGAGTTTTCACTTATTCAAGAAACAATATGTTTCACATGTGTAAGACTCACTACTAGAAAAGCAAAAACAGAAAGTCGACTTCTGTCCAACTATACATCTATCAGAGATCTTGTATGCAACACTCAAAGTAGAAGGCCGTGTTGCTCATTTTTGCTAGTATTGAAGTGATAAAAAATAAGCAGGAAATCAAGACTTGTTCAGAGGCTCTTCTATTCTGACTCAAGTGGCAAAATATAATTTCAGTAGAAACTGGAAAATTTCTAAAAAAGTTTAATTTAACCTTAAATTCTGGCAATAAACTTAACATTTCTAACTGAGGAATGGAGACAAATATGTAGGATTCACCCATGCCAGATGAGTGGCAGGCCAATCTTGAGAGCATCCTATATTGATGAATCACACTTACATACTCACATTTAATTCTAGACACCGCAGAGACTGACAGGTAGCATGCTATTGCTCTGCAGGGTGGAATTGGGGTGAAATGTGTTTTCTTTACTTATCTTTTGCATGTAAAATTGATATGTCAAAATTCTAAACAAAAGGTAACCAAGAAACAGGTGACTAAGGGTCCAGACAAATGGTATTTTTTCACCACAGTTAAAGAATAATTTTGTCTTTATAAAATATTAGCTTGTATTTTTTGTTATGATTTCTTGGCTACAAAAGTATTTTGGGATGAGGAGGACTGTGAGGAATTAATTGCTACTGCAAATACAAATAGAGGAGAACAATTATGCTTGTTACTACTGTTATTATTTTATTTAAACATCTTCTGTGATGCCTACTTTCCAAACCATTAACATGGGGGGATCCTACTGGGGAGAACTGAGGGTTTACAGATAGGAGAATAATACAATAACAAGTGATAGAAAAGGCCAATATAAATAGATGTTCTTTTCAATTTCAGTACAAAATCTTTTGTATAAATTTTCTGTAAATCAGAGGTTGGTTAAATATAAATTTACAAGCACTTATTAGATGGAAAGACCAATGGGCTGAAGCTGTCTGCTCATACATAAAGGGTGAAAAAATAGAGAAGATGGACAGAAACCATTTTATTCAAAATATTTTAATGCTATTTTCTCATAAACAACTAATATATAGCCTTTCCCCTGGATATATTTCTTATATTTTTCATTTTTATTATCTTTCATTAATAGTGAAGAAAAGGAAAGCATGTAACTATGTACAGATCTCATCATAAGGATAGCAAGCTTCAGTAGAATAAGGAACACAACATAATTGAACTAACAAAGCTTTTTCTTTACAGAGATTCTCGATACAATTTAAGCTATAACAGTTTCTGGAGGCTAAGCACAATCTCCCAAGATTGGGAGTTACCTGGAGTTACCATTCTTCTGGCTCTGTTCTTGCACTGCCTGCTTGCCTTGCTCCCTGTTTCTCTCTAGGACCCTGGTCCCTTAACTATCCCCATGCGTACGTGCTCATTTGCCCTTGGATCCCCCCTGTAGTGAGCCAGCTATTTCCTTCCAAAACAACATCACGTCAGATTTGACAGAATAGCTGCTCCACAGTGTCCCAAACACACAGTGTGAATGTGTCATGCATGACTTCTTCCACCTGGCATAGTCCTCTATTGCTATCTGAATGGGACTTGCACCTTCAAATATGTCAACATGCCCTCATGCTGTGCCCCAAGGCAACACATGCTGCTAGTGTCCTCTGATCAAAGGCATCACTCTTTTATCATGTTGGGTACTTTGAACTGTGAAAAAAAACACATGAAAAGCATGTCTCAGTAAAACTCAATTCAATTGCCACTGGCTCTATATTAGCCACCAGTCCACTCTTGACAGGACTCGAAGGGAAATATAAACTAACATCTGCAGCTGGTGGCACAGCCAGATCCCTCTCCTAGAATTCTTTCCCTGTGTTGGAAAATAGCCACAGGCATCCAGTCATATAGTTATGCTTAGGATCTTACAAGCACAAACTTTAGGAACTCTCTGCTCAAAACAGGAGTTGTGACTTTATTGTTTCTAAAAACAAAGAGAGAAAAGGCTTACCTTTAGCATCTTAACCTGGTTGTGAAGGAAATTTGCTTTGCAATAAATTCTCTCTTCTGTCTGAGGAGATTCTAATGCACCTCTTCCACCTTCCAGGAGAGCACCCTGACAGGCAAGATGTTGTCTAGATGATGTCATCCTTTACTGCCCATGTTGACTCTGAACTGCAGCCCAGACAAAAGCACCTATTCTGAAAAATACTAATTTTGTGTAATACCTCGTAGCTGATATGTCATTATGACATATTTTATCAGGAAAACTCATCATAAACACTAACTTCAGGTTTAGATTCTGATCAAAATCAGTGTCATGCATATGTATTTTGAACTAAAATATAACAATGTTTTTGTCTGCTCATTTTAAAATCTGATTCTAACTATTCATTTTCCCTGCCAAAGATTTTTAAGTAAACTATGTGGGGGATTCTAGCAGTAAGTAGAACAATCTCCTAAAAAAAAAATTAATATCTTTTAATAGCTTAACATTTCTTTTTTTTTTNCTGCTGCATTATGAGTTTTTTTCACATGCATTATTAGTAAATGAGGCAGAAAAGGGGGAGCTGTGTCTTCTAAGCCTCCTAGTAATTCTATGCCTTAAATAGATAGATGTGAAAAGTCCTGAGAGTTTTCACTAGAGATGCTCCTGCTGCAAGCTCTTCCATATCACTTCTATAGTATGATTGTTCTTTATGTGTAGCAGCAGATGATTAAGATATCTGATACCCAGCAGGTTGTTCTGAGATGTGGGTGTAAGAGAACATTCATGTACAAAGGTTAAACTACTCACTCTGTCACTGATGCTGCTGCAGTTAGAAATTTTCATGCCTTGTTTGAAGATGAACATCATAGCAAGCTTATAATTGGATACAGTCTATCTTTTACGAAAGACAAACATATACAAGCAGCACTGTAACCGCTGCATTTTATATCAGCTCTTTCATGCTGAACAAGCATATTTAAAAGCACCTGCAGGCTCACTGCTGCTCTTCCTTCCTGTGACAATACACAGCACAATAGACTTTAATTTAGGCAGGACTCTGAGTCATTGTACACCTAGCACAAACTGCATTTAATTCCATAATACCCAGTAATAAAATAATGAATCACATACAAAGACTTCCTGAACTGTATTATCTCATTCGACAAGTGCTTTTAAAATTCTGCTAGGTTTCTCCATAGTTTCTTAACTTAATTTAAAGAACTTACCACTGCAGGATTTTCATCATTCTAGTTCTGTGAAGATATTTACTTTAACCATCTGAAGGTGATATGTAATGATATTTAAATATATATATGTGATATGTAAATGATATTTACTTTAACCACCTAAACTCCTGAGAGCATTTTTCTCCCTATGCCAGAAGAATCTTATTTAAAAAGAAAAAAAGAAACCTTACAAATTTGAACTTTTGAAAAATAAAAAATCTGAAATGTTTCTGATGAAGAAAAGTTTGTCCAGAAGGAATAAAATCCAAAACACACTTGCAGCTTGGATGTTTATAGCAACTGATGCTTAATAATATCTAACAATTATAACAAATATGTCTAACAAATATGAAACCAGGCAAAAACGCCAGGAGGTCCTAGTGGATGAACAAGGAGCTCCTCGCCAAATTCAAACAGGAATAGGAAGCATACAGGGATAGGAAGCAATCAGGGAATAGTAACCTGGGAGAAACACAGAAACATTGATCATCCAGGGATAAAGTTAGGAAAGATAAATCTCAAATGGAACTGAATCTGGCCATGTCAAAGAAAACAAGAAGTACTTCTATAGGTCCGTAGGTGAAAAAAGAAAGACTAGCGAATATGTGGGCCCATTGCTCAACAAGAGAGGGCACCTGGAAAAGGCTGAGGTAGTGAATGCCACCTTTGCCTCAATCTTTACTAGCAAGACCGTCCTTCAGGAAACTCAGTACCAGAGACAAGGGGGAAAGGTTGGAGCAAGGAAGATGTACCCTTGGTAGAAGAGGATCAGGACAGGAAATACTTTAGCAAAATTGAGATACATAAGTCTTTGGGCCCTGATGGGATGCACCCACAAGTGTTTGGGGAGCTGGCAGATGTCATTGTGAGGTCACTCTCAATAGTCTCTGATCAATCATAGTGACTGGGAGAAGTGCTAGAGAACTTAAAGAAAGGACTGGGAGAAGTTCTAGAAAATTTAGGGAAAGCAAAAGTCACTCCTGTCTTCAAGAAGGCTGAGGAGGACTCAGGGAACTACAGAACAGTCAGTTTCACCTCGATCCCTGGGAAGATGATGGAGCAGCTAATCCTGGAATGCATTTCCAGGCCTGTTAAGGATGAGAAAATAGTTAGGACTAGTTAGCATGGCTTCACCGAGCAGAAATCTGCTTGATCAACTTTATAAATTTCTATGATGAAGTCACTGGCCTGATAGATGAGGGGAAGCAGTAGATGTATACTTGGACTTCAGTAAGCCCTTTGACACTGTCTTCCATATGATCCTCACAGAGAAGCTGTTGATGTATGAGCAGACATTGAAGTGAACTGAAAACTGGAGGAATGGCTGAGCCCAGAGCTTGGTGATCCCTGGTGCAAAGTGTAATTGGAGGTCAGTAGTTAGTGATGTATCCCAAGGACCAATATTGGGTCCAGATCTGTTTGCCATCTTTATTAATGATCTGTATGATGGGGAAGAGAGTGCCCTCAGCAAGTTTGCAGACAACACCAAACTGTGAGGAATGTCTCATAGGCCAGAGGATTCTGCTGCTATCCAGAAGGATGCTGACACACTGGAGAAATGAGCTGACAGGAACCCCAAGAAGTTCAACAAGGGGAAGTGCAAAGACCTGCATTTGGGGAGGAACAACCCTATGCACCAATTTATGCTGAGGGTCATCCAGCTGGAAAGCAGCTTGGCCGAAAAGGACCTAGGAATCCTGGTGGACGCTAGGTTGAAAATGAGCCATCAATGTGCCCTTGCTGTAAAGCAGGCAAATGGTATCCTGGTCTGCATTAGAAGGAGTGTTGCCAGCAGGTCAGTGATCCTTCCCCTCTATTCAGTACTTGTGAGGCCGCACCTTGAGTAATGTGTTCAGTTCTGGGCTCCTCAATACAAAAGGGACGTGAACGTACTGCAGAGAGTCCAACAGAGGCACAAAAATGGTTAAGGGACTGGAACAGCTCTCATATAAGGAAAAGCTGAAAGAGATGGGACTGTTCAGGCTCAAGAACAGAAGGCTCAGGGGTGATGTTATCACTCTGTATAAAGACCTGAAGGAAGGGTGCAAAGAAGACAGAGCGAGACTCTTTACAGTGGTGCCCACTGACAGTAAAAAATGAAACACAGGAGATTCCATCTGAACATCAGGAAATACTTTTTTAACTGTGAGGGTGACAGAGCACTGACATAGGCTGTTCAGGGAGGTTGTAGAGTCTCCCCCTTGGAGATATTCAACAGCTGTCTGGACATGGTTCTAGGCAACCTGCTGTATGTGGACCAGATGACCCGCAGAAGTCCCCTCCAGCCTCAAATATCCTGTGGTTCTGTGATGCTTAATGGTGTTTAACAATTCAGGCCTGTGGATCTTCACATTTCTTTAACTGCTGCATGGACTCACTGCTATTCATAGAACAGGCTTCAAATGCATAAATGAACAACCCCCACTCTCAAATTTACATTTTAAATGAAGAAAAACTGGATATAAGTCTTTACTGACTAACATAAATCGTTATATTGATTAGCATGTCATAATGGGTAAAAATTTAACAGATCAGGTTGTTCCAGGGAGGTCTTCTGCATTTAATATACACTCTGAATTGGACAGAGACAATACTATGGAAGAAACCAAAAAATCGCTAAAGGATAGATCAAGTAGTCCAAAGACTTCCAAGGCTTGATTTCTTATTTTAAAAAAAAAAAAAAAAAAAAAAAAAAAAAAAAAAAAAAAAAAAAAAAAAAAAAAAAAAAAAAAAAAAAAAAAAAAAAAAAAACAAAAACAAAAAAAACCCCTCAATGTAACGAAGTGCTACAATTGTTAAAATTCCACTGAATTCAGTCTGTAATGCTGAATGTGTAAATATGTCTTAAATATACTTAGATGATTTGTGACAGACTGTGAGGCAATCTCATCTCATATCACATATATGAGAATTGCAGTGAGAGGTTGCTCATATATTCAAGCAGGTCCATGATACGTATGTGGGGGGAAAAAATCCTACCAACAATTTGCTGAGATATTCATACTTTGTAAGAAAATTAGTGAATTTCTTCCTTCTTATATAACATGCAGTTGAAGAGCATACCAAATCTTTTCAAACAGCTTTTCTTTTAAATATGGGTAATATATAATGTAAGAATGGAATTTGCACTTAATTCAAATTTTGTATTAGCTTCTTCTATTGATCCATTAGACTGCATTAACAGTATAGCTGCAGGAAATATAGTGTAAAAAAGATTACTGACATTTTAAATGCTCAATTACCCATTTATTACTATCAATCATATTAAATCATAAGCATGACTATTTCTAGATGTTTGTGAAAGACAAACATTCCAATGCAAATCACTGTCCACGTAAGAGCTAAACACTACATGGAATTACAACCCCTTCATGTTATAATTCTATTGGATGTAAAGTTTAAAAAGTCATCCTAACTGTACACAGATAGAATCTTATATCAATATGACATATAAAGGTTGTAAGCAAATAAACAAAAATCACAGCAATTCTAATTATGACAACATCAAATTAACTTTACCAAAAGGGCAAGATAGGGACCAAGACACAGTGATTTATTACAAATTGCTTCCCCTTTTTTCCCTTTTGCACATAGGCACAAAAGAAAGCATATATTCCCCATGTTACTTTGGGTTTCCCGAAAATTCTAATTTTCCTAGAGTAATTAATAATTAGCCTTTAAAGCTACAATATTGTCTTTTTATTGTATGCAGATGTTCTAAATACTTGGAAAAAAATTTACCCAGCTCTACAATGAACAATTAATATCTTCTGTCAAGATTCACTTAGTGATTCACTCATTTTGACTTTTTCCTAGGACTGAAGAATTTCTTTTTGAATTAATACCTTTACAGGTCAAATTTATCTTGCCTCATAATATGAGGTTTGTGCATATTTAGTTTCACTTCAGAATAATGATTTATTTCCTCACTGGGTTATTTTTTCCTTCATGCTTTTCTGTATGCATGCTTACTTTTCTATCACTATATCAACTCTATAAAGCTCTATTTGAAGTCTCTGTTATTCCTTTACTTAAAGAGAGTAATCCTAACAGCTACTGCATTGTCTGTGTTAGTGCTCTTTGTTTAACAGCTGACTGGACATGTTTAAAGTCCGGGTTATTTTCAGTTTGTCGCATGCTTTTGTTGGCAGGAAAATTATTAAGCTTGAATCTCAGGTCATATTTGTATTTGATTAGAAACTGCCAAAGGATAGCTGGATTGTTCCCTGACCTTCCTGTCATTCAAGTTAAACATCTACAGATGTATCATCAAAATAGATACAAAACCTGTCTACTACATTAATGATTAGCCATTATAGAAGACAGATTGCAGAGGCAGATAATGAGTTGTTCAGGTTGCTTGTCATCATTTGAAGGCAGTTCATAGAGCAATTGAACCACAGAGGTATGTGTCAGATGTAAACTGACTGGCTATGCAAGCAGAACATATTTGAACCATAGCTGACTTGAACATAAAAACATAATATTACATCCTTAAAAAAAAAAAAAAGAGAGAGAGAGAAAAGAAAAGAATAATTTACCTTTATATAAATGTGGCAAGCAATTCAATGGTGTCCGTAACAGTGTGGACCTTATTCTTTTTTTTTTTTTTTTTCACAGCATGCTAAGGTGAATGCTAGAAAATGGATTCTTACAAGGTCAAAAGTATAAGAATTCCCTTTCTTAACCAAACTTTCCTTTCTTGATACAGAGTAGTGGATGGGTGAAACCTTGTTATATTACTCATTTTTTAGTAACCTCCCCATGTTACTTCTTTTTCTTGCTGGAGATTTGTCTTGGTGCTCATGTCACAATATCTTGGAAATCTTAAATTTCTCAGGAAAAAGTCTGAAAAAATACATTAGTGTTGCTACTTCAGTTGTGAAGTCAAAATAGAAATTCTTTTGAATGTTTACAATATGTAACTACCCAATAAAATCATTATCTAATAATGATACATTTTTCATATTAAGTTTGATTTCTGTGAATTATTTTTACATTAAAAGTATCAACGTACAAAGGATGAAATGATCAATCCAATATCTTTACAGGCCAGGTATTGAAAAGGACAAAAATCTCTTGCTTCCACTAGACCATAGAAAATTCACTGTGTACATTCCATTGTTGGATAAGATTTTTTAATTTTTTTTTTAAGAATAATTATACAGAACATTTGGATGCCTGCTTTCTTCAGTGACCTCTTGAACTTAAAACCGCAAATCATAAAACTTCTTTTCAGCTGCCACATAACCTGGATGTGTCTAAACCAGCCAGGAAGCTTTTATCAATATTTTCCTAAGTATTGAACTGGTCTGGTTTCATTCCCACATGGTTGACATTTTCTCAAATTATCAGAAGGGGAGAGGGTTTTACTTTTTAGGCTCACAGAATACATTTATGCACCAGAAAATGTTATTTTATCTTAAAACATCTACATAAGTGACCCACTCCCTTTTTAAAAAATGTCAGTTATTAAAAATCCTCCCAAACCTGAAATTGTGATTAAGACATTAACTTTTCCTACTTTTCCAAAGCCAGTTAATCTCATATAGTTTATAGGACATCTTAGCATCTGTGGATGAGTATCGCCCTCACATTCTGGCCAACACACCCTATGGGAAGCTGTTCAGGGCACTCTGTATTACAAAAAAAAAAAAAAAAAAAAAGCTNAAAAAAAAAAAAAAAAAAAAAAAGTGGAGGTGAGTCCTTGCAGTTAAAAAAGGAATTCAGTAGGTGTCTTCAATTTCTTGAACAAATATTCCTAGTCCAGAATTATCCTGGAAAACAAATAAACATTGCCATCATTACAATTAAATTAAAGCACCTTGATTTGCCATTGTGAAAAATAGGGTAGAAGCTTTTGCTGACAGAACTGTTGTTTCTGACTGCAGATCCCGTGTAAATAGTCTTTCTTGCAGTTTCTCATTCACAGGGAAAAAAACAATTTCAGGCAAATTTTTTCATAATCATTTTCTATTTGCTAGGTGTCAGCACCTGACTGTTCAAGGTAATGCCTCTTTTGGATGCTATTTCAAGATTCTTATTTCTTGTCATACACCAGAAGTTAAATAGATATTTCATCTTGGGCTTCAAGGGTCTGTCAGCAAGGGCTAATCACTGCAGCATCTGAATGAACACTAAGAGAAAAGATGATGGTATGCAGGACCTGCCTGGATAAGAACCAGTGTCCCTAATAACTAAAATACTAAGTACTTCAAAGATGACCTTGGAATTAGAGCCCCTTCTCTTTTGGGCTTCAGGCCAGATGTAGGTGTTGGTTTGGATCACATATTCCAAAAGAAATGAGCGCTCTGACTTTACGTGAAAGAGACAGAACAGGTAATAAGGCAGACTGACTGAATTCTAATTTTTTAAGAATAGAAGAAATGGAGATTATAACACTGAACTTGAAGGTGAATGGTTAGAAAACATAATGGATGACTTTGTGATAGAAGGCTGAAGGAAGATGACCCAAGTCATGAATCGTTACTAATGTCATCACATATGGTTACAACTGTCTTTAACAGTGGTACCTATGACCTAAATTTCTTCTGCCATTGGTAATGGTGACTTTGTTAGCCCATATCTAATTTTCTCCTTTCTTATTATTATACTTTGCAATGCTGCTCCCATCTGTTTTCATTCTTTAAATAGTACCTGATCTGTGGCAGGATAAAAATTGCCTTTTTTTTTTTTTTTTTTCCTTCTTTTCTTTTCAATCCTCTCCATCATCTATGTGGCTGATTAACTAACTTTATTTTACCACAGCTCTGCTTCATACTTCCCCAGGATTTGTTAATCCACAGCAGTGGCTATCATCATATTCCACTCCCAGGTCTCTTTTGGTTTTCTTTTGACAAACAATTTTCATGTAAGTCCAGCACTAAAACATTAAATAAGTTCTGCTGCTGCTTATAATTTTTGTCTTCCAGAAAGACACAGAATG
>VXBH01007438.1:186173-207033 GCA_013400035.1 Rynchops niger
TAAAGGAACAAAATAAAATTGTGTCAAAACCAAATACAGCTTCCACAAATGTAATCTTAAAAAAAAAAAAAAAATAAAAAAAAATCTTCTAAAAGTTTCTGGGTTTTCCTTTCTTTGGAAGAAATTCCAGAATTTATTCCAGACATTAAAGAGGATAGAATATTATTTTAAAAGAAAATTACATTCATTTTGCTGAGAGCAGCATTCAGAGACTTAAGAAGGATAAAAAAACATACATTAGGAAGAGAAATATAAAACATTAGCATGTTTTTCTTGAGTATGTAGGACAGCAAAATCTCTGCTTCTTGGGTTCTTTTTAAGTATCTCAAGATGTCAGTATTTCAGAATACTTCCAAGTTTTCTGTTCTTCGTATTCTTAAAACTTGTTTTATTAATATATTGTTGTTCAGGCTGGAGAAAAGGAGGCTGAGGGGAGACCTTGTCGCTCCCTTCAACTACCTGAAAAGAGGCTGTAGAGAGATGGGGGTCGGTCTCTTCTCCCAAGTAACAGGCAATAGGACAAGAGGAAATAGCCACAAGTTGCACCAGGGGAGGTTTAGACTTGATATTAGGAAAAATTTTTACACTGAAAGGGTTACTAAGCATTGGAACAGGATGCCCAGGGAAGTGGCTGAGTCACCATCCCTGGAGGTATATAAAGACAGGTAGATGTAGTGCTTAGAGATATGGTTTAGTGATTGTTTTTGTCAGAGTTAGGTTGATGGTTGGACTAGATGATCTGAAAGGTCCCTTCCAACCTAGGCAATTCTATGATCCTATGACTTGTGTCTTCCAGTCTTCAACATAGTTCATCCTCAGATTTTTCTATTACCAACCTGGTTTGCTTTAACCTGAAGCTTATTCTATTCACACGTTCCTTATAGCCTCCTTCATATTAATACTCTAACCATTAATCTGAGGAGCAATTGAAGGAGCTGGGACTGTTTAGTTTGAGGAAGAGGAGGCTGAGGGGAGACCTCATCACTCTCTACTTGAAAGGACATTGTAGAGAGGTTGGTGCTGGTCTCTTCTCACAGGTAATTAGTGATAGAACAAGAGGGAATGGGTTCAAGCTGCAGCAGGGTAGGTTTAGACTGGACATTAGGAAAAAATTCTTCCCAGAAAGAGTGTTCAGACACTGGAATAGGCTGCCCAGGGAGATGGTGGAGTCACCATCCCTGAATGTGTTTAAGACTTGTTTAGATGTGGTATTAAGGGGCATGGTGTAGGGGAGAACTTTGTAGAGTGGAGTTGATGGTTAGACTCAATGATCCCAAGGGTAATTTCCAACCTAAGTGATTCTATGATTCTATGGTTCTATGATTAATTCTGAACTGTTCTGTCCATTATTTTGTAGCCATGCTTAATTTTTAACTTTCCAGTTCTTCCTTTTTTCATCAACATGGTTAATGTATGTTGCACACTTTCTGCTGTTAAACTTCTAGGGCATCTAATTTCTTTTTTTTTTTTTTTTTTTTGTGTTGCTGCAAAAAAGTTTAGTAAACTCAGTTTTACTAGACACAAAAACCACTTCATTTCTGTACTTGATGCTACTATGAAGGTAAAAGTGAAGTTAATAGGTTATACTATGAGGTAATGCTGTGTTGACATTTTGGCTTCATTGTTAATCTGTTCTCCCCTCCATCTCTGATATATTCCATGTCAAGCACCATTGCTTCTACATTCATTCTAACTCCAACAGCCACAGTCCTTGATGCCCGTTCTCCAGTCACATGGCATTTGTTGGCTTTTCCATGAACCTAAGTATCACCAACTAATATTTCTAGTTCCTTCACCTGTCACACTTGTACTTTATTCACATAAAGACTTCCATTTATTTTGCTTGTCATATCCTTCTTCTGCAAGATTAACTATTCCTTACCATTCTCATTCCCCTTTGATCTAGTTCCATCACCTCATCTTTTTCCTCAGTTCTTCTAACTTTTTCATTTTTTCTTCCTCAGAAAACAGAAAACAAAATCTATATGATCTCTCACAGGAATTGCCCATCTCTGCAGGTAGCTCTCTTGATGCATTCGTTCACTCACGGTTTACTGAAATGCAGATGGTTGAAGCATGTGCCATGGCTGTTCATAGTGTGTGTAAAATTTCCATTTAATACAGGCTATCAAAAACTTGGAAACCTATCTTATAGCTAAGAGATAAAACAAACTAACTAAAAAGATATAAATAAATTATATGTCCTAGTGATAGCTTACTGTAGATAGTCTTAGATAGTAGTGTAATTATCAGATGCAAATAGCCACAAAAAGAAAGAGTAATTAAGTAATAATCACAAGTGGCATTCTTCTAAGTAATTATCAGCTTAACCCTGGGCAAAATTCTATACATTCCGTGCTATGCATAGTTCTTTTATTAGCAAAAAAAAACGAACTTTTGCCCAGCAATCATTGTTACACTAATAATCTTGTTAACAGGTTAAAGGAAAAAGCCATACACACATGAAGCCAGGAATCTATTGTTAGACTAATTAAAATCTTAACAGTTGAATCAAAACACAAGAAACATCTCTTCTTAGTCTAGTTACAGTAATGCTAACACTCAGATTTCAAACTAATACAAAAAGACTCATTAATAATAATAGTAATCCCAAAATTGTTATAGGGAAAAAAAAAAAAATAACCCAAAAATTGTAAAGAAAAAAAAAAAAAAAAAAAAAAAAAAAACCAAAAACAAAAACAAATCAAACCAAACCACCTTATAATAGCTATCTTTTTCCTCTGGTATTTGTGATCATACCTCCAAAGTTTCTCTGGATTTCATGATCAATGGCAACAGTCTTTCCCAAGCAGAGAGTTGATGGGGTGTCAGAAGGAGTCTTCAGTATTCTGTGTTCTTCAGTAAGAAGTGATTCTTATGGTGGGGATCCCTTGCTCCCTCTCGCAATCTGCTTGGAGCTCTTGCTATGGCCTTTCTTGTCACAGACTGCTTTCTTTTCATTCATCCCCTGCTACCGTCTGACTGTTCAATTTACTGCACAATAGCCTCCACCAACTCCAGTTAACACTGAAGTCTATTACTTTTTATGAAGTGACTGCCTGGGTTTATCAGACCTTTGCAATATTTGATAGCCAGAGAAAGTAACCTCATACAAACAAATCAAGAATCACCTAGCCATTGGGAAGTTTTTAAAAGATGGAAAAAACAGCTCTGACCAAGGCAAGTCCAAACAAGTCCTGAGTCCCTGCATTGAGGGGTCAATGTGGGTTTTCTACTAGTAATGGCAAAATCATATTTAGTTACCTACACCAATAGGTCTATTTTTAGATAATTTATACTGCTGATTTGGTCTGCTTACCACAAAGGCCATCTTGAAAGTTCAGACTCTGTTGCTTGTCTCTGCAGAACCATGCTATCTGACATGTTGACTGAACAAACAAAAGGTATACTCTGCAATTATGGTGTAAACAGAAAAGATAGGATCCAGTGCAAATACGGATGACCAAGTGTGCTGGGGGTCATTTTAGATTTGGGGCAAAGGTGCAATGAGTCAAGGATTAATCATTGAACTATTCAATTTATAGTGGGTTATCATCTTTATATGGGGGCAGAATTTCAACATCTTTTCACAGTTGCTCTCAGAAAAGCAGTGGGAGTCATTGATATCTCAATTTTTGAAAATCAGGCTCTTAACCTAGTTTCCAAACTTTCCATTTAGGAACTTGATTTTACACCCCTTGATTTGAAGATTCAGAGTGCTTTTCCCTGGTTAGCCAATGTCATTATCTCCTACCTTTGCTCTTGATTCTACATTCTAAAGGTCAAGATTAGCATACCTTCTTTGACACAGGCAGATTTTACAACAATTGTACTAATCATAGAATAGTTGAAAACATTAAATAACAAAGACAATTAATAGCTTAATTTCATGAAAAGTTCCAAGGATAACCATTTAAGTACTGTAATACTTTAAGAAAAGATAGGAGTAGAAATTTCTTTGCAACTCAGCCTGTCACAAAGTTGTTTGCTACTTTAAGCTTTTTTTATTATATCTACATATGAAAGTGAAGCTGGCATGTGTTCCTTTTTAAAGGCAAGTATTACAGATGCAGTCAGGAAAAAATTCAGCAGAATTCAATTCTTGTGATGGAGGATCTGAAATAAAATGGAAGATTTTATTTTATGAAAATGAATGAAAAGGATGAATGATGTTGATCTAATTAAACTCCATGGGTGAAAAAGCAAACAAAAAACCCAAACCATAAAAGACAAGGCATAAACTAAAGCAAAACAAAACCAAAGAATTTGGAGGAATTATGATATTGTAGAAGTAACAAATATTAAGAAATCCTTTATTCATACAGAAATTTGGAAAAAAAAAAATATCTGTGATTCTAAGCTATGAGGGACATATTTGGTGTAAATGCAGAGAAAATAAAAATACACAGAATAGAAAGAAACAAAGGAAGGACGCCTGTAGGATTACTGTTCACAAGACATGTTGTTTAATTTCTTCTTTCTACAGATGTCACACATGGTCTTTTGCAAGATAGTTTCCTAGTTTTGATACATGTTTATCTTCTACCTTCATATTTCCAGTTAAACGATATAATTTTTTTCATTGTATCTACACCACCTTCAGACATTGTTCAGTGCTACAATCTCTGTAGGATACAACTGCCATGTTAAAAGTGTTACGTCAGTTTTTAAAAGCTTACTGTTCACTTGCATTACAGCCAAAAAAAGCCTAGATCAAACTGGTGAGGCTTTATATAGAATATAGTGAAGCAATTACACAGTGGGTTGGAGTTTTCTTAATGTTTTCTTTTATATTACTTATTTAAACAAGGTCAGACAAAACTGGTCAGTCAGTCAGAGTTATAATTTTCCTGTAATATATTCTGTTGCAGTGTCTGAGGTCAAAAAAGGTATTAATGAGCCTTCCCTTCAGACGGCTGTAAAGAAAAGTTAATTTTGTCAAAGCATTGGTGAAAAAATATAGGCATTGTTGTTGATGGGAAAATTTAAAATAGAAGAGAAGTATAAGAGGTCAAAAATTTCAACCAAGGCTCAAGTCTGCATTTTTTGGTGAATGACATGAATTTCAAAGCTGTGTATAACCATGTAGTTTATGTCCAATTGTGTTAACTGTGATGTAAACAGTTTAGAAAGAACTGTCTATGATCCTAGAATAATAGTATCATAAAATCATAAATGCATTTATGTTGGGAAAGACTTTAAGATCACCAAGTCCAAATATTAACCTAACACTATGAAGTCCACCACTAAACCCTAAACACCACACCTACATGTCTTTTAAATATCTCTAGGGGTGATGATTTAACCATTTCCATGGGCAGCCTGTTCCAATGCTTGACAACCCGTCCAGTGAAGAAATTTTTCCTAATATCCAATCTAAACCTCCCCTGATGCAACTTGAGGTCATTTCCTCTTATCCTATCACCTGTTACTTGGGATAAGAGATCAAGCCCCACCTCACTACAAACTCCTTTCAGGTAGAGAGCAATAAGGTCTCCCCTCAGCCTGTTTTTCCCGCAGACTAAACAACCCCAGTTCCCTCAACCACTCTTCATAAGACTTATTCTTAAGCCCCCTCACCAGCTTCATTGTCCTTCTTTGGACACAATCTAGCACCTCATTGTCTTTCTTGTAGTGAGGGGCCCAAAACTGAACACAGTATTAGAGCTGCAGACTCACCAGTGCTGAGTACAGGGAGACAATCACTTCCCTAGTCCTGCTGGGCACCCTATTTCTGATGCAAGCCAGCATGCTATTGGACTTCTTGGCCACCTGGACACACTGCTGGCTCATATTCAGCTGGCAGAGAACAAGTACTCCCAGGTTTTTTTTATGTTGGGCAGGTTTACAGCATAAAACCTGGGGAAGCCTGTAGCGTTGCATGGGGTTGTTGTGACCCAAGTGCAGGACCTGGCACTTGGCCTTGTTGAACCTCATACCATTGGCCTTGGCCCATCGATCCAGCCTGTCCAGATCCCTCTGTAAAGCGACTCTACCCTCAATCAGAGCAACACATCCGCCCAGCTTGCTGTCATCTGCAAACTTACTGAAGATGCACTCAGTCCCCTCATCTGGGTCATTGATAAAGATATTATGCAGAACCAGCCTCAATACTGAGCCCTGGGGAGCACTGTTTGTGACAAGTTGACAACTGGATTTAACTCCATTCACCACCATCCTTTGGGCTAGGCCATCTAGCCAGCTTTTTACCCAGTGAAGAGTAAGCCCATCCAAGTCATGAGCAGCCAGTTTATCCAGGAGAATGCTGTGGGTCAAAGGCTTTACTAAAGTCCCGGTAAACAACAGCCACAGCCTCATCCACTAAGTGGCTCATGATACATGTGAAGGAATACAAGACTGGGGTTACAGTAGAGATCTTGAAAATATGTGCCAGATGATTACAGAAATGAAAACAAGCTCCAGAATTATCAGCAGCTCATGCATGGTAAATTATAGATAACAACACAATCTCAGGAGGTGGGA
Organism: Rynchops niger; assembly: GCA_013400035.1. Taxonomy (NCBI): domain Eukaryota; kingdom Metazoa; phylum Chordata; class Aves; order Charadriiformes; family Laridae; genus Rynchops; species Rynchops niger. The sequence continues at coordinate 192,657 of VXBH01007438.1, forward strand.
AAAAATGATTTTAGGTTTAACATAAAAATCTAAGTATCTAACACATACTAAAAATCTATACATAGACTGAAGTTGAAAATTACAGAGAGCTGCAGACAAATGGAGAAAGAGTAACATGTGCAAAAATTGGTTAAGAATGGGCCTACGTGAACCCCACAGCAAGGAAGAGGAAACTATAACCATGAACATCATGGTCCTTCAGATAAAGAGAAAGAAGAAATTCTCACCATGACAATGATTGCCTTCCTGGAAAAGACATCAGGAGACTCGCAACTTGTCGTAATCATGCTCCCCAAACTTTTGTCAACACAGTGGAAGGGTGAATGTAACACAGAGAAAAAGAGATACTAGGAGATAAAACTTTTCAGTGCAATAATGTTTAAGAGATCTGTTTTGTATTAATAAGTACTTTAGACCGTGATTGTTAGCATCATCATAACTGGTTAAACAGTTTTGTTTAAACTTTGGAAATATTATGTAGATTAAAAATAAATTGTAACATTTTTTTAAGTAACAATAGTTTGTGTTGTATTTTAAGCAAACAAAGTGGCATATTTATTTTCTGATATCAGAATTCATTTTCTTGTTGGCCTTCTGAAGACTTTGCAATTAGTATGACTTAACACTAAAAACATTACAATAAAGATCTGATTAATTACAGTTTGTTTCAAATATAACCAAAAGAAAGCAATGGAATATGTAGTTTAATTTTTCAAAGACTAAATTTTTCAATCAATGGTTTTGGAAATTGCTATTACAGATAATTATTGTCAGGATAAATTATAGTATTATTCAGCAGATTATCAGAATAAGATTGTCATTAAAATGTCAAGAATAGTCCAGCAGCTGTTCTGATGAATATTAAAGGACTTAACATGAATGATTCTTTAAAAATGTATCCAGTATTTGAGAGACATTGCAGTTCAATTGCAGTTAGAATTTAAAAATTTGAATTTTCTATGAATCTAGTCTTCTAAATCCAATGCTTAATATATATTTCACTGTATATCTTTAAAAACAGATATAATGGCCTCTGTAATAGGAAAAAAGTCAGCAAGGCTTAAGAGAAACTGTAGGAAGAACATGAGATACTGACAGTTTTATTTTTAACCATCTCAGAACATTAGAAGAGATTTCTTTTTAAATCCAGATTCCAAACACACAGACATGCAAATAAACTGAACTGTTTCAACTACTCATAATTAATTTAGAATTCAGTAACTTTATGTTTATACAATTTTTTTAGTTAATAATCTGGCAGAAATATCTGATTTTAAAATAGCTGGCCTACTTACTGTTGCATGTGTGGCCTGAAACAGCGTTCCATGTCCTTAGTGTTGATAACTCTATTAACCATAAAAATAGTGTACATAAAATATTTACTTCTGTTCTAATAAACAATTTAAGAATTGTTGAGGTTTAGCCCTAGAAATGTATATCACTAGAAACATAGGGAAGAACAATCCTCTACCTGCTCTGAGCAGATGTTCCTTTTTAAATTATCAGCTTACTTCTCTGACAGGGAAGGATCATGTTGGGCCAGAACAGCAACAAAAATAATGATCACAGAATCACAGAATGAATGAGGTACCCGTGGATCAATCTAGTCAACTATAGCAGGATGCTCGGGGCTGTGTCCAGTGAGGTTTTGAATATGTCCAAACTGAACACTCCACAGCCTCTCTGGGAAACCTGTTCCAGGGTTTGGCCACCCACACAGTAAAACAAACAAACAAACCAACAAAACTCATGTTTAAGTGGAATTTCCTGTCTTTCCATTTGAGTCCATTGCCTCTTTTCTTGTGTGCCACTGACAAGTGTCTCACACCATCTTCTTTATTCTTCTCCATCAGCTATTTACACACAAGATTTCCCTGAGTCTTTTTTTCTCCAGGCTTTTTTTTCTCTCAGTCGTCTACAGTAGCACTATTGACTGATGTCCAGCAAGACTTCATGCTACTGATTATGATGCTTTGAGCCTGGCAGTTCAGCCAGTTTTCAGTCCACCTCACTGTCCACTTGTCTATGAGAATATTATGGAAGACCATGTTGAAAGCCTTGCTAAAGTCAAGATAAACAACATCCACTGTTTTGCTCTCATCATCAAGCCAGTCATCTCATTGCAGAAGCTCAGGCAAGATTTCCACTATGTAAATCCATACTACCTACTCTCAGTTACCTTTTTGTCCTTAACATCTTTGGAAATGGTGTCAAGGCAGATTTGCTCCATCACCTTTGTAGGGACTGAGGTAAGGCTTACTAGCCTGTAGTTCCTTGGATCCTCCTTCTTGCTCTTTTTGTAGATAAGAGCTTTATTCCAATGTGAGTTGTCACCTCCCTCCCACATCATTCCTAGTTTAAAGGTCTTCTGTCAAAGATGGACAACCTATTGGCAAAGATGGTTTTATCTCACTTTATCAGATGGATTCCATGCTCAAGTCTTCAATGCTCAAAACCTGTCCCATGGCTGTAAAAGCCAAATCCCTCTCTATGGAGATATTATGGGATCCACTGAGTCAAATGGACGCCAGGGGCAGAAGATTCCTCCTTCCTGGCTGCTGAAGCCCAGAAAGGTGCAGTCTGGATCTCCAGGATTCTTTCCATCCCAGTCCCATGGATGTGTCTCACAGTGTCCATGCCTGGATCCTGGTCTTCCTTACCCACTATGCAGGTCTTCTACTTTCTGGATAGTCCAACTTGATTCATATAGTAGCACACTCATCTCAGAAGCCCCTCCATAATCACATATTAGTACAGTCTCTTAATGTGCCTAATATCCACTTTCAGAGACTGAGCTTCTCACCCAGCCACTGGCTCAGACGTACCAGGTACAGGTGTCCTCCCACTCTTCATTCAGTTAGTCCACTTTGAAGTTAACTAGTGCATTAAACATACACTGACATGCACGCAGAATTAAATTCACTGGGGGCATGTGAACACTTCCAGGTAATGCTAGTTGTTGGCATTTAAACCTCTCATTGCACGTACACCCTGGCATCTCCAGTGCTGGTGTACAGTTCTATGAGTTGTGTGGTCCATGGTGTCCCCAGTTACTGACACTTATACGTTTCAACACGCATATATACTGAGATGCCAGTCCCTCCAGTTTCTAGTACCCAGGCTGTTTTGCATTGGGGAAGTGCTGGTTCTTTCTGGATGCCAAAAAAGAAAGGTATAAAAACTTGCAAGACTATTATCTATTTATTAATAGCCCAGAAAAGGTGATAGCTAGTTCAAAAATCTTACATCCCTTCTGATGCTGGGAACCCCAAGAGGTTAAAGCATTGAGTGTACCTCTGGTCAGGGCACAGCATGCTGCACAGATTCCATTTGTAGTGTGTTTTGTCCATCTCTATTTTCAGTAGTATTCTGGCAGGTTCTTGATCACAGTACAGATTCCTCAGTCACAGAGCAATAAAATCTGGAATAAAGAGATGCTTATAATAATTCAAGACAATACACTATATGTATATTTATGATCAAATACACATTGACTGATGTATGCATTGACTATGTACATTGCCTGATTATGCATTGACTATGCATACATTAATTACTTATACTATTGATTAAATATACTTTGACTACATAGTGGTCAGATGGTATACATCATACAGAGATATGACCCTTGATTAGCCATTATGTGGATCACTAACTGCTCATACAATAGTCTTCTGAGATGGATACAACACAGACCTGCAGGACGTGTTATGTGAGGCCCCTCTTCCAGTTCTTGCCATTCACACACCTTACAGATCTCACACATAGTGGAGAGTGAGATTACATAGAAAAAAAATAGTTAAGAAATAGTAATAATAATAGTTCATAAGGCAGGAGAGACTGCTACCACCAGGTGTGGGTCTGTAAAAGAGATGTCCAGTCCTTGCAGTCAAACTCCTTGCTCCTCAGGTCTAAAGAATATTTATGGACAGATAACTTCTTAATTGCAAGTTGAGAACCATGAAAGCATTGTAAAACCCGCAAAGCAGACTATACTCTTTCTCACACAGTTAGAAAAAAAGTGAGTTGGTATAGATCTGTAACAATGTTGCTATCTCTAGAAGGTTGAGCTCATACTTCACATTTTTATAATCTGGCCAAATTGTGTAGGAAATTTGATGTTTTACTAAGGATATACAGCAGCACTTTTTAATACTTTAAATTATTGTATTTTTAATATTTTAAATGACTGTATCTGAAATGTTATGAAATAACAAATGATCCACTGGATGAAAAAAGGACAGTGTTAATGAGATGAGGCCAAAGTGCTGAAAGACAAGAATGGTGAGAGAAATTTCCTCAAGAATTTGTGATGAACAGCCACAAGAGACAGATCTGACCATAATCTCATTTATAAGAAAGAATTAATATCTTCTTAAGAATGACCTGTTTCATTGCTGCTATTTTTGACTTTCCAGTGATTCTACTCCTTACAGTGTCATTTGAAGAGGAGTTGTGGGTGTTTTAGAGAAAGAATGCCCAAACAGCTCTCAGCATGTATCTATAGCCTGAGGTGAAATTAACACTACAGAAGTGTATGAGCCTTTTTGCCCTTTTCAGTATGTTATGCAACAAAATGTGATGCTTCTGAGGGAATCTTGCATAGATTCATGCCTGGTTTACATTTTATTTTTCTCCTCTTAGGTTTCTGCTGGCTTTTTACAACTCCTATGAATTTTGATGGTTTAAATGATTCCTTAGAATCTTTTTGGATGTTGATTTGATTTCTCCAGGTGATTTCTTAACTCACTGTTTCTATCTCCTGAGAGGTTTCCTTATTTATTTATGTATTTACTACATGAAATGTTGGAATGTTAGAAATGTTGGAAAGCTCCCACTGAGGTTTGTGGACTATATTAACTGATCCCCAAACAGCCTCATTTAATTGCTTCTTTAGTAAGGACTGCTTCAAGAGCTTTGCAGGTTGACTGCAGAAGCTTCTTGTCCAGTGGTCTCCACTGTCAGCAGCGGAGAGGTGGAAAGCAGGAGAAACTGTCCCTTTTTTCCATTTTTCCCATTGAGGGCATCAGGAATCACAGTAAAGCGTGCAGTGCTTCACAAAACAGAGTAAATTGTCTATATTCACTGATAATTTCATGTCAGTTTGTTGTGCTTTTTTTCCATAAAGAAAACACAGTATCACCTAGCCCAGCACTCTGATTCCTCACCACTGTCTGAAATTCCATCTGTCTCTTTCTTTTACATTACTTCCCATGTTTTGTTTCTTTTTCTTTTCTTTTTTTTTTTTTAATTTATTTTTTTTCTTTTTTTTCTGTCTTGCATGTTTAAATCACTTCTGCATAGGCAGAATCTGCCCGCTAAACTTCAGATCAAGTACCAGAAATGCAGATTTCAACATTAGTCATGACTACTGAAGAAACAGAAGAAACGAAAGATCTGTTATTTGTGCTAGGACAATAACAATTTTAACACTGTTTATTAACGAAAGTGCTTAGTGTCAGAACACCTACTTCTTCTTCAGTCTCCAGTGAGGATTTTCTTTTCTTCCAGTGGCTGTAATTCCCAGAACAGTATCCAGAAGCAAAAATTTTATATTGTGATTGAATAAAACAGAATTAAAACAAAATACTGCACTCTCACTGCAAAACGCCCATCTTGAATACTTTAAATGTCTTATCTCACATTATGGGTACCTTGAGTTCACTGCTTTGTCTTTGATTACAAGTAGTGCTTTCAGAAAGTCATTTCCATAAGGAACAGAAACAATATCATGCAAGTAAAGTGACTAATATTGCAGTCCCAATAAAATTATGTGAAATCTCAGTTCACCAGTTAGAGCCATCAAAAACCACTTATTCAGCACTCCACTTGCTAAAATTTGTATAGAATATAGAGTCACTGGAAACTGGTTAAAATGATTAAACAGAAAAATCTCAAAAGGTTTACTTATGCTTATCCAGTATGAGGCATGGATGCTATAAATAAATTGTTAATTCTGAGTTTTCCATTGAGTGCTAGTAAAAATTTTGAAACTTGGCTAATAAAGCACTAGACAAGGTTCTAGTAAAATGAAAGACAAATAGTTAGAGAGAAGTAAAACCATCTTTTTTGGTACATATTGTTATCTAGTGTTATCTAGTGAAAGTTACTACCAGGGTGGCAATATTCTACAAGATTATTTAAAAGCAAAATATGGTGCTTAGGATGTGATGAGCCAAAGTAAAAATTTTCATTGTTATACATAGTTCTTAAACCAGGACAATTCTAAATACTTCTAATCATTTTATATTGCAGATCCTTCACAAAAAAATACTGTTATCTACTTAATTATTTCAAACTCAGAGAAGTGACAACACATCAAAATTCAGAATTGAGTGAATGTAGCAAGTGAAATTTTGATGAGAAGTCCAAATCATGAACACTGCCTGACAGAACTAAAGATAAATTCTTAATCACTTGCACAGCAGAGAGAAAATAACCAAATAAATATTCAAGGAACAGTGTCCAGGCAATATATTCGACCTTGATAAGATGAACAGAGAGGGCTAAATCCAGTTTTCTTTCTTACTTTGTTAATTCTACTGTAGTTAATTTGCCTCCAATATTCCCATTTAAGTATAAGGTAAGAATATTTCTTATAAAGGTCTGAAAAACATTAGCTGCCTTTGAACATTCAGACAACTACATTTTCTGTAAGTAAAACGAACAATACTGAGGTGTCTCATTATTTGCCTATGGTAAGGTTTAGCTCTTGATATTTTAAATACCTTTATTAGGCATCCTAACCTCTGTTCACCAAAAGTCAGTTTGAACCATCTTGCTTTATTTCAACCATGCAAAAAAAGAAAAAGTTACACATCCTAAAATTCCTGATAAAGATAAAGGATACGCTGTCTTAACTTGTTCAAGAAACAATCACAAAATCAAATAAGAAAACATGAAAACAGTTATGGATGCTTTACATTACTGGTTCTCTTGCTAACATACTTCTTTACATGTTTTTGTCTTTAAGACAATTCCTTTTAAGAATTTTTATATATATATTTTTCATGTATACAGCTGATGTGAATTACTATAATATAAATAACTCATGATAGCAGCAATACAAAATATATGTAAATGAGAGGCAAATTTTGGTATGGGGACTCTGACATTAATATCTGCTTAAGAAAGCACTTGCTATACTTAGCTACTTTTTCAAACCAAACAATTGGTCGTGAGTTAGATTAATGAATAACATCAATATATATGCATGTATATGTACACATATATAAATAAAAAGAAAGTGGGTATTTTTCATGTAAAAACAGTATTGGCACACCGGGACAGTGTCAATCTGTGTTACAGAGGTGAAAAAGAGCAACAAGGGCAGAAGAGGAACGGGAATTTCCTAAATTAATATTGCTGTAAGATCAGAAAACTAATTACTCAGAAAAGGCAAAGTTCCAATGCAGTTTTTCATGCTTTCATCTAGCTGAAGATTCAGACATTTGGGTTTTTATTGAGGGGTGTTTTATGCTCACTTTATGTGTATTTAGCCAAGACTCCTATGAAAAGGCAGCTTATACAGCTCAGTCTGTCTCTGAGTCCAAGTGTTCTCCTGCCACAACCCCCCAGCAAGATTCCAAGAAGTTGAAATTTCCAGCCAACTGACAAGAATTTTTGAAGACTTTCTCCAACTTTCACAAAAAATAGATGTCCTATAACAGCACAGATTGTAATTCCAATATTTTCTAGTTTATGTCTGAAGTCTTTGTTCCTATAAACCCTTTCTTAATGCAATAGTTTGCACATTGCTGCCAAATATGGACATATTACAGGATACAACTCATGCATAAAATAAGTAATCTGTCAAATCAAATGCTAGGCAGTGAATCTTTAGACTACAGTAAAGTATAAGAGAAGCATATAGATACCCTGACCATCAAATGAGAAAGGATGAATCTTCAGAGACACAGACAAAGAACTACCCGAGGCCAAAAATATAATCTGTAGGAATTAACATTATCTTTCTGTAGTGAAATATGAAGTGAAGTAGGAAGGAAAGAATTACAAGAAAAAAAGTCTCATAGTTAAGCCAGTTACAGGGGACAAGGAAATCTAAATCGTTATGAAAGGCTTTTTATCACCTCCTGAAACAGGAAAGCTACTTAAAAATTATTCACCAAACAACCAGGTTTCAGGTACTGTGTTTCTTTGATTACCTTCCTGAAGAACTTAAAGAACTGGATGAAATTCCTTCCTTGGAATTCCGAGCTGAATGTTGCATAAGTCTTCTAAACTGACATTTCAAAATGATACTATAGTCAAGCATTAAAAAAAAAAACATACACAAGGGAGTTAATTGGTGATTTGGAGGCAGCCTGGACTGCAGTGATCATGCACTGATGGAGTTCGCAGTCCTCAGGGATCTGGGTCGGGTGAAGAGGAAAGTCAGGACCCTGAATTTTAGGAAAGCAACCTTCCAGTTGGTCAAGGAGTTAGTCAATAGGACCCCCTGGAAAACTGCTTTCAAGGTCAAAACAGAGCTGGCAGATCTTAAAGGATGCTTTCCATTGAGAGCAAGAGCTCTCAATTCCCATGTGTAAGAAATCAGAAAAGGAAGGCAAGAGACTGGCATGGATGAATTGAGATCTGCTGGTCGAACTCAAAGGCAAGAAAGAAATGCACAGGCAGTGTAAGCAGGGACAGGTATCCTGGGAACAGTGTAGGGATGCTGCCTTGTTGTGTAGGGATGGGGTCAGGAATCATAGAATCATATAACCATAGAATTGTTAGGGTTGGAAGGGACCTTAAAGATCATCTAGTTCCAACCTCACTGCCATTCCAAGAAAGGCCAAGGCAGTGCTGCATCTGAACTTGGCAAGGGATGCAAAGAAGAATAAGAAGGGCTTCTACAGGTATGTCAGACAGAAAAGGAAACTGAAAGAAAGTATACCACTCAATGAACAAAACTGGCAAACTGGTAACAATGGGCAAGGAGAAGGCTGAGGTACTCAATATTGTTTTTGCCTCAGTTATCACTGGCAACCTCTCTTCTCACACCTCTTGAGTGGATGGACCACAATACAGGGACTGGGGGCCTCCCCCGTATGAGAAGAACAGGTTTGTGACCACCTGAGGAACCTGAACGTACATAATTCTATGGGATCTGACGAGATGGATCCCAGAGCTCAGGGGAAATTGGATGATGTAGTTACCAAGACACTCTCTATATTTGAAAAGTCATGGCAGTCAGGTGAAGTCCCTGATGACTGGAAAAAGGGAAATATTGCACCCATTTTTAAAAAGGGTAGAAAGGGGGGCCCTGGGAACTACTGACCTGTCAGCCTTACCTCTGTGCCTGGGATGATCACCGAACAGATCCTTTTAGAAGCTATGCTAGGGTACCACGAAGGACAGCCAGCATGGCTTCACCAAGTACAAGTCCTGACTGACCAACATACTGGCCTTCTACAATGGGGTGACTACAACAGTGGAAAAGAGATGGATTTGATGGGTGGACTGTTCAATGGATGAGGATTTCATTGAATGGTCGCATCCAGAAAGTAGTGGTCAACAGCTCAATGTCCAGATGGAGTTTGGTGACAAGTGGTGTCTCTCAGGGGTCTGTACTGGGGACATTTACAGTTTGATATCTTCATCAATGACATAGACAGTGAGATCAAGTGCACCCTCAGCAAGTTTGCAGATGACACCAAGGGGAGTGGTGCAGTTAATGTGCCAGAGGGATGGATACCATCCAGAGGGACCTGGACAGGCTCAAGAAGTGGGCCTGTGTAAACCTCATGAGGTTCAACAAGGTCAAGTGCAGGGTCCTGCACCTGGGTCAGGGCAGCCCCCCATATCAATACAGGCCGGGGGATGAAAGGACTAAAAGCAGACCTGCTGAGAAGGACTTGAGGGTACTGGTGGATGAAAAGCTGGACATCAACCAACAATGCGTGCTCACAGCCCACAAGGCCTGGGCTGCATCAAAAAAAGCATGGCCAGAAGGTTGAGGGAGGTGACTCTGCCCCTCTATTCCGCTCTCATGAGACCCCACCTAGAATACTGCATCCAGCTCTGGAGTCCTCAGCAAAGGAAATACACGGACCTGTTGGACTGGGTCCAGAAGAGGGTCACAAAAATGACCAGAGTCTGGAGTACCTCTTGTATGAGGACAAGTTAAGAGAGTTGGGGTTGTTCAACCTGGAGAAGAGAAGGCTCCGGGGAGTCCTTATTGCAGCATTTCAGTACTTAAAGAGGGCTTATAATAAAGATGAGGACAAACTTTTTAGCAGGACCTGTTGCGGTAGGACAAGGGGTAATGGTTTTAAACTGAAAGAGGCAAGATTTAGTCTAGATATAATGAAGCAATTATTTACTATGAGGGTGGTGAGACAGTGGAACAGGTTGCCCTGGGAAGTTGTGGAGGCCCCATCTCTGGAAACATTCAAGGTCAGGTTGCATTGGGCTCTGAGCAACCTTATCTAGTTTGAAGATGTCGCTTCTCATTGCAAGGGAAGTTGGACTAGTTGATCTTAAAGGTCCTTTCCAACCCAAACTATTCTATGATTCTATGATACAGCAGCGAGACTGCAAAGCCGCACTGCCGTATAATTAGTAATATAAATTATGTAGAAATTTCAGTAAGATGGACTGAGAAGTTAATTATTTTTTATATATATATTTCTCATGTCTGTGAATTTAATGTTTTTTAAATGTTTGAGGCTCTTTAAAATAAAATAAAACATGATATTTTATAATTTATAAGACAATAAAGAAGATTAAATAAACATTCCTGTGTGTTCTCTTTTTCCTGAGGAACTTAATTTTGTCATCTGAATTTATTTATTTATTTAACCTGCAGGAAGAGATTTCTCTCATTTCAAGTTTAAATTACATACTTGATGTATGGGGTTCAGTTGTTTGTTTACATAGCTTGCTATTTACTAATATTTTAGGTAAATTAAATATACCAGTGACATGGCATAATTTATGAATCCTTATTCTGCTCTGCTTTGTGTTAAAAATCAAATGAACACCAGCTTTTTTTTTCAAAGCAACAAAAATGCCAGAGTATGATATTAAAATATTCTGATATATCTAATGCCACTGCTGATGGAATCATGGTGCTGGCATATTTAGAATGAGCCATCAATCACACATGGAGACAATAACAAGCACTTTGCTGACAGTTTTCTGACCCAGATAACCTTAAAATGAAATATTAGAATAGATAGTGGAAAAAATATCATCTGACCATCTGACCGTGGTATTACCATGACACCTAATATATTGGCTAATGTGTCATAATAACATATGCACGAACATATTTTTATTCTTTGTATAACTAATGAAATGTTGAGGATTTGGGGTTTGGGGTTTTTTTGTTTGCTTTTTCTCAAAAAGAGTTATTTCATTTTATTTATTTCTTATGGGTTTAGAGTTATTTTTGAGATATAGATATTCAGAGATGGTTTAACTGATGGAGATTAAGTTATGATTAAATGGGCATCAATCACTGTATTACTGTTTTTCCTGTGTTAAGATGAATACAAAAGCTATTTATGACCTATTAAAGTCTTGGAATATTATTTTTTTTTCTTCCTTTAATGGAGGTAAGCAATGTGTTTATAACAGAATTTAACATCTTTCATTTCAAATTCCAGGGTATCATACCTAGGACATAACATTTCTATGATCTACAGCCTAATAAAAAGAAGTCTTTTTTGTCATATCCATGTCCATAGAAGGTATCAAGGAGTCCTTCGATATGTATAAAACAAAAAAGAAACAAGGAAACACATAACAGTGTCAGCTTGAGCTTGACAAAGAATTTCTCTTGGAGTTGTCAATCCAGGCCAATTTCTTTACTTACCAGAATTAAATATTTCACATTTTATCAAGCCATGTAGGAAATGAGTCTACCATTTAAGAGATTCATAAACTCTTTCAAAATAGATCTTATAAAGATTAATTAAAGCAAAAGAAATAAGATTTTTCAAACCTTAAAAGTAATGAGAGATGTATGCCATTATGCCATAGAGACAGCATTAAGATTACATATAATGTAGGTATTGCTTAAAAACTGCATAAATTCTTTATTTCAGATATCATCAAAGCTAATAGTTTTCAACACAGGGCAAAAGTAGAATTTCTAATGGAAACAGGAGTATACTTATGGATCTGTACTACATTTGACTGTAGTTCCGAGAGTGTAGCTTATTATCCTTCCCATAACACTAAAATAAATGTATTACAAAACTACGGAGACTTTTAGCAGGAGATCATAATAAATCTATTGATTTAGGTATGGTATTATCACAATGGAGAATTAACAATGTGGTAAAGAATCTGTCTTGGGACTGATCATATTAATATTAAAATTTTTGTTAGCCTTCTTGATGCAAGAAGTATGATAATGTACTTAATTTATAACATGAAACTAGAAGGCATGAGCAAGACATGAGAGAATTGGAATATTATTCATGAAGGGTTTGATAACCTTTAGGGATGGAAAAGGAAGAATGGAATTCAGTGGAACAATGATAGTCATTTACTTGATTCTAATAAGAAACTGGGGACTTACTGGATAGAAGCAGAAGAGAAATAAAACCAGGATATATTAGCTGATAATAAGGTGGTTGTTAACTACCAACCTGATGAAGATATGAAAATAAACAAATGTAATGTCAGGATATAGCAAACACAACATAGACATAAGGTAATATTACTGTCAATGTACAAGATTTGGATAAGAAAGAAGAGGGAATTATTTAAGGTAAAGGAAAAAGAAGACAACAAAATAATATAAAATGACAGTGGATAAACTCAAGATTGCCTCTAGGAAAATAAAAAGTAGTAAGAAATGAAGCGCAGAATTATGAAAAACAGCATCAAATCTGACTAGTGTAGCAAGAGAGCCAATTGGTCATCCCTGTTGCCAGAATTCACATCTGCTACACAAAACCAGAAATTCTACAGGAGACTAGCAGAGCATAGACGTTCTCTGTCTCAAATTGGGCACGTTTTTTTTGTGAGTAGGGTTGGATTTCTAAAAATTGCCAGTATTTTCCTTCCAACTAAAACCCTGAAATTAATACGGATGGCTATCTCCTCCCCTACGCAAAGTGAGTTTATTCATAATAATCCAGTTCCGAGGGAAGGGTTGCTCACCAGATTAGAAAATAAAAGCATCAACACAATCACACTTTTCTTCCTTTATTGGAAACCTATAGAAAGCATTAAATGACTTGATATCATGCAGCTAGGAAGACTCTTTTATCCTAGTAGTAGATAACTGCAATCTAGGTTTGAAACGTATTTGCAATAATAACCTTGCACTGTATTTTCCCTTTATGGTTTTGTTTCATGGATTCAAATAAATAAATAAATAAATAAATAAATCGGTCTTCAAGTCTGGCACTCAGGGACTTTCACTTACGGACTGAAAAACAAGTCACGCCTTGTGAAAGACAACTGTACAAGCACTGAGCTGATCATAGAAATTCCCAGTGGGACTAACGCATCACGAAAGGAAATATTGATACAAGTATTTCTTTTTTATTTATTTATGGACTGTTTCACTGGCCAAAAAAGAAGGGGCAAACAATACCCTACTCAACAGTGATATTATGAAATTAATCTTTTTAAAGATTTATTCTAACAATGGGATAAGATTCTATAATATACAGTATACTGCATAAATTAAAGCATCCTGTATAAATATATAGATATGTAGTATGTTGGAAGTAAATTGTTAGTCTTTGTTAAGTAGATAACTTAACTTAGAAATATCTAATGCTGGTGTAATGTGTTTGGAGGCATTTTGTATTTTTGATTACAGTAAATTATTGAAAAGGTTTGATAGTACAAAAAACTATGAAGCTTTTGTCTCAGCTGAAATTGCTGAGCAGGGCTCAGAAAAAGATTCTGGTTTTTCTGTTCATTTTTTATATATTATATAATAGAGGAAGTTAGCTATTCTTGCAAGATGTGATGCCATAATTGAAGAAATGGACAGACTCATAAATAAAAGAAAAACATAATGTAAGTGTTTCACATTTCCTTGCAATTTTTGCAAGAACAACAAGGCAAGAAGAACTTCTCATTAAAAATTTTCAGACCACTAGACTTGCAGTTACATCACACTGCCCATGCTCTCCTAAAAATTTCCTGCACCATCTCTTTTTCATCTGCCACTATCACCAGTCACACATGGAAAACTGGCACATGTAAACAGAAATGCAGCATTGATTAATTTAATTTTTCCTGTTACAGTACTCTGCATGGGTGTTAGCAAAATCTTCCTCCAATTCAGCTACATTTTTGGAGTGAGGGAATGGGAGAAACTTTTCAAAAAAATCCTAGTTATTTTTAAGGTGCAGAAGCTTTACTTTTAATCACAAAAAAAAAAAAAGAAAAAAAAAAA
>VXBH01007440.1:8717-62106 GCA_013400035.1 Rynchops niger
TATACCTTGTCCCCACCCTGCATCCCTGGTCCATACCCAGTCCCCACCCTGTATCCCTCATCCTGCATCCCTAGCCCATACCTTGTCACCATCCTGCATCCCCCATCCCTGGTCCCCACCATGTCCCCATCCCCCATCCTTGACGCATTTCCATCCTGTTTCCCCCGTCCTGCATTCCCCTCCCTTCTATGTCCCCACCCCATGTCACTTGTCCCTGCCCTGTCCCCATCCTGCATCCATCATCCCACATCCCTGGTCCATACCTTGTCCTCATCCCTGGTCCATACCCAATCCCTATCCTGCATCTCCTGTCCCTGCCTTGTCTCCATCCTACATCCTGCATCACTTGTCCCTACCCAGTCCTCATCCTGCATCCCTCATCCTGCATCCCCCACCCTGCGTCTCAGGTCCCTACCATGTCCCCATCCCACATCCCTACCACATTTTGATCCTGTTTCCCCAGTCCTGCATTCCCAGTCCCTTCTATGTCCCTATCCCATGTCCCCTGTTCCTGCTCTGTCTCCATCCTGCATCCCTAGTCCATACCCAGTCCTCATCCTGCATCCCCCATCCCTGCATCCCTCATCCTGCATCCTTGGTCTGTACAACGTCCCCATCCCACATCCTTCATCCCGTATCCCCTGTCCCTGCCACACCCCAATCCTGCACCCCTTATCCCCTATCCCTGGTCCCTGCCCTGTGTCCCCCACCCCCTGCACCCCTCACCCTCCATCCCCACCAAACCCCCATCCTGTATCTCTATCCCCCCATCCCTGTTGGTGGGCATGGTGCCACTCGTGGGGACGTCTTGGTGGCTTGGCAAGGAAGGACAGTGACAACTCACCCGGGCTGCAGCTGCTCCTTCGCAGCTGCAGCCAGGGAGCTCCCGGCACACACACAAACACGGCTTTTCTTCTCCCTGAAAGGATGCTCAGGATGGAGACAAAACACAGTGCCGCAGGCTTCAGTTTAAACAAGTTTTAGGCAAGTTCTGAAGTATTAAGTCGTGTCCTGCAAACCCCTAACACTGCCTGGTTTAACGGGATTTCAGTTCATGCAGGACTGGGCACAAAACATGGTTTTATCATGCTCAATATGAAACTTCTAATTTAGGAATGACGATGGAAAAGCCCTAAGCTATGACTCCGTGGATGAGAGGAACAGACCAGAACCCTTAATTCCGCCTGGGGATGGAGGTGTGGAACAAATTTAGCCGTGCCAGGCTGGAGCAGCGGGATAAGCCGCTTACCACCGAAAATTCAACCAGCTTCCAAAGGGTCACAAAAACAACTGTCATTAAAATGTGCCTATAAGAGTAGGGAGTGGAGGAGTATCCTCAGATCGGCCTTTCTTTGTAGAAAAGCCGCGTTTGCCTCCACGCTGAGATGCTGTTTGCAAAGCTCCTCCTGCGTTAGGGAGGGAGGGAAGACTATAAGCCCACCTCGATGAAGAAGAAATCAGTATGAGCTGACAATGGAGCAAAGCAGGTGCAATAAAAATGCCACCAACGCCCTGTTAAGGAAAACCCAAGCGCAAGCAGCACCCCACGTCCTGTAGCACTCAGTTTCTTGCTGAAAGCTGTTAAAACCCCAGGGGGAACAAACTTCCTGAGGCATGTCTCCCCTTCCTGCGGCAGCAGCTCCCAGGACTGTACTTGGGGCGGCTGGGGTGACTTGCCAAGCATCTCTTCAGGCTGGCTGAAAGTTGTCAGCGGCCAGTGTTAAGCGCACTCGGCACCTCCCTGCTCTGGTGCTCTGCCTGCCCAGCCAAGGGCTTTGAAGGCGACCCTTCCTCCTCTGCTTGGAGAGCAGGCAGGCATTTGGCTGCAAGGAAAAGCGGAGACAAAAAGCCCAACGGTTGTAATTGGGTACAAGCAGGGACTCCGGGGTAAAGGGCAAAGCCACAGATGATTTGATCTCCTGGCAGGCAGGCTTGCAAGCACAGATAGGCAATTTGGTCTCAGAAATACAACCAGCAACACATTTGTGGAAAAAAATGGAAAGCCAGCCTGAATCCTGACCGCCTCCCACCACTGTTTGTGCGCGCAGGCAGAGCACGGCCACACTTCGGGAGGGAGGAAATGGGATGAAAACCTCTTAAAACCAATCAGTAACACAAGCAGGTGCTGCTGGAGCAGCCCTGTCCCTAGCAAACCCGCTCTCCGCCTCCAGGACACAATTCCACATCTGCAGCAGCGACTAGGGATGGGCAGCACCAGTTGCCGCCGCCACCACCAGTTTGTTGCAAAACAACTAAAGAGCAGCACCTTCCATTTTTCAAAGCATTCATCCTCGGGCGAGTTGAAAGCCTGTGTTGCTATTCTTACCTAACGGGGAGATTTACAAGAAAAAAAAACCCAGTCATCTTCAGATCTCTGAAGGATTCACAATGGTATCAAAGAGTTTTGCTCTTGTTTTCATGGAGAAACCACCTACAAGGCATATGGTTTTTGACACTCTCCGAAACGGCCACCGGAAAGAGCTCTTACCATAAATGCTTTCTTATTAAATGTAGTGTCCTGGAAGTTTAATTACAGAAACTATCAATGCAACAGGAGGTAAACACTTTGCTTTTGAAGGGAATTAATTTATTTGGAGATCCACATCACATAGGCACGCTGCCGGAGATCCAAGCAATGCCTGACCTCAATATTGTTAAATAATGCTCCTGGGAGCTCTCTTGGATTTTCAATACTTATTTTAAGAACCAACTTCCTCCTTCTGAAACCAAGCCATGCTTAAACATCGGCGATGCCCCAAAAGCCACCTGCACCAGTTTTTCTAGTTGTTTTCTTGGAAAATGAAGAGGCGACAGATATCAAAGAGGCAACTTGGTGATATTTTGGCTACCAATAGGGAAAGGAGGCGGAAGGACTCCGGTTCCCACCAAAGGGAGGGCAGGGAAATGTGGGAAATGCCGTGGTTCCCGGCTGCAGTGTGCTTTTGAGGGGTCACAAGGCATCCCCACCTGGAGTTCCCGGGCTCCTGTCCAAAATTCGTGTCCTGTAAAAGCACATTTCACCAGCGAGCGGACCCGCTGAGGCAGTTGGGTTGCTGCTTCAGGAGAAGGTGAGCTGCCCAGACGTCGCGTAGTAGCCAGAGGCATCCGAAGAGAACCTCTGTGAGAGACGCACCGCGTCTAGCTGCACCGCTCCGAAGTAGAAGTTCTCGAAGAGCTGGAAGAGAGAAGAAAAAACATTTGAGGGGCACCCAGAGAAATACAGCCAGCAGCTGGTCCATGGATCTCTCACCAGCCCTGCAAAAAGCCTCTACTCATAGACTTGTTTGGCCTTTAATGAAGCTATTCTTTAAATTATTTTTCCCCCTAGAGAGTCCACTAAGCCTTTAAAGCAAATGGTATGAAACGAACGCCTCTTTTTATCGAGAGCAGAGTTGCTCACGCCTTCCCAACCTTTCTTTCTGACTGTGTCTCATTTGGGGAGTCTATTCATCGCCCTGAAGGCCACCACCTTGGGGTGTCTCTTGAGGTCTCAGGCTCCGCAGGAGACAAGGATTGAGGCCAGGACATTTTTACCAACCCAGGCCACAGGACGTACAATTTACAGTTATGGCTCAGTCCTAATTCAAACTAGCAGGCTAGAGGCGCAAGGCTCTTCAGCCCAGCACTGACCCGGCTTTGTTCAACAAATCCTTCTTTGTTCAGCAAAGACTTGAGGGCAATTTAACGAAAGGAAGCCAACTCCGCGACCCGGAGGGCGTGTCTCTGCTAATTAATCCAATCTATGAAACAGACCAAAAAAATGACATCAGAATTTCTTATGGGGAATTTCAGCAATATTGTTGGAAAGGCATGGTGTCCAAGCGTAAAGTGCTCCTCCCGTTCCATTAAGCTGCAGGAAGTTGCTCTACCTGGAAGCATCAGCCGTGCCTTAGGAAAAGCTCTTCCACAGAGATGCTAATTTCAAAACTCTGCTGAACGGGAGCGCTGTGAGTCCCTGAGGGCCTGAGCAGCGACATCTCCCCACCGCGGAGATCTCCGAAATGTCTATTCCATCTGTGTCCTATTAAATTTTCTACCTGTCCCCGCAGGCGTTGGCTCAAGAGAGTTGCACATTCCTTCCTGCCATTACAGAAGGCAGCCAAAGCCAATGCATTAATTACAACAGGTCCTCCTAGAGCCAATGGCGCACCAATTCCTCCATACAGCGACTGATCCAAACCCCAAATACTCAGTTAGCATCTGAAAGGCTGCACTTCTCCTCCTCCAAAAAGGCATTTGGCTCTGCCTGGCACTGATTTGGACATGACTGCTCTTTTGTTGGTTCTCCCAAGGGTGTTCTACTTTGCAAACACCCTTTTTTGCAAGGCCACCCGGCTAGGTTTCTTTCAGGACAATTCCTGGTTTCGCTGACACTCCTCCACAAAGGAAAGGTGCCTTAGGGTAAGTGATTCCCTGCCTGCCCCTCTTCCAGGGAGCACCACCCAGGTACCAGGGCCACAGAGCGGATCCCAGGCACCGTGAAGACTCCACCCCTGCTCCAGCCTGCCACCTCACCCAGGCAACTCTCCACTTGGGATTTGGCCGACACCAGCAATTCCCCATGGACACACAACAGTCAGGACGGCATCTCTGAAGAGAAGGGGTATTTACGCGTGCCAAGCCAGCTCTCAGACATTGCTAAACCCCTGCTTCAGTTTGAAAAGGCTGCAGCTGCAGGCAGCCCATAGAATGGTTTGGGTTGGAAGGGACCTCAAAGACCATCTCGTTCCAGCCCCCCTGCCCTGGGCAGGGACACCTCCCACCAGACCAGGTTGCTCCAAGCCCCGTCCAAGCTTGCCTTGAACACCTCCAGGGATGGGGCAGCCACAGCTTCTCTGGCCAACCTGGGCCAGGGGCTCACTGCCCTCACAGCCAAGAAGTTCTGCCTCAGATCTCATCTCCATCTCCTCTCTTCCAGTGTAAAACTGTTCCCCCTCATCCCATGGCTCCCCTCCCTGATCCAGAGTCCCTCCCCAGTTTTCCTGGAGCCCCTTGAGGGACTGGAAGGGGCTCTGAGGTCTCCCTGGAGCCTTCTCTTCTCCAGGCTGAACCCCCCCAGCTCTCTCAGCCTGTCCTCACAGCAGAGGGGCTCCAGCCCTCCCAGCAGCTCCGGGGCCTCCTCTGGCCCCGCTCCAACACCTCCATGTCCTTCTGCTGTTGGTGCCCCAGCGCTGGAGGCAGCCCTGCAGGGGGGTCTCCCCAGAGCAGAGCAGAGGGGCAGGATCCCCCCACCTTGCCCTGCTGCCCACGCTGCTGGGACTGCAGCCTGGGGTGCGGGGGGTTTCTGGGCTGCCAGTGCACATTGCCAGGGTGCGTTGAGCTTCTCACCCACCAACACCCCCAAGTCCTTCTCCTCAGGGCTGCTCTCAGTGTGCTGCAGAACGCTTGCTGACAGAAGCCCACCTGCCTGGGACCACTCCTCCTCCTCCCAGGACCTGCCTGTGTGGCAACACCTGCAGTTGACCCTCAAGCTGCTTCTGCAAAAAGCATCTGGGTTAGCACAAACACTGTGAAGAACCGGGTTTCTCTGCACCAGTCCATTCAGTCGCAGCCTGCCTCCAGCTCCCCTGCACCTCATCCTGACTTTGGGGTGACGCTTGTCCCTTAAAATCCCAGCACAGGGCCTGAAGTAATTCGCTGCTAATCACTCAGGCTCGTATAAAGCCGCAACTTGCTGCCAGTTCTTCCGAGCGTGTACTCAGCAGGAGCCAGATGCCCCACCACGGGGGTCACGCAGGTCCCCATCCCAGCGAGAGGCCTCTCCAGAAAAGCGTGGCTTCAAGGGCCACAGACACTGCCCTAAAGCGCAGCACCCTGTTGAAAAGAAGTCGTGCTAAGGGAGCGTCTCCAACAGGGAGAGGAGGAAAAGAAAGAAGAGAAATGACTACAGCCATACAAACTCCATTTTATACAATTAAAGATTTATACAATTAAAGATTAATTATGTTCCCAAAAGCCTGCGTCGTTCATGTTAGAGGACTTAGGATAAAATGTCTCATTAATAAGAGATGTTCATAAAAAGGGGCTGGTCTCCTTTCTCTTTTTGTTTTGGCTGATGGGAGAAGGAAGGATGCTTTGAAGCTCTCTCCGGGGCGCGCTGCAGTGCTCGCCGCCAGCATGCCCACGCACCCCCAACCTTAACACCCGCCCCTCTCAAAACAGGCGTTCACATCAATGCTCCTTGCCTTCACAGAGCACTCTCCAAGGAAGAATGGAAATAATTCCCATTTCTAACAGAGGGAGTGGTAGGTGCACTGGTAAGCAAGAAGATACTAGGATTTGAAAAGGATTTTTTAAAAGAGAAGGGGGACGAGACGTGTTTTCATGGAATAAAGTATAAAACAAACGAAATGCCGCGATGTGCCGGTCCCATCAGCAGCCCTGGAAATCAAACCTTTACACAAAGCAGCCAAAGGAAGGGTCTTTCAAATGCTTGTTTATATTATCCCTGCACACCACAACCTGTTTTTCTTACAAAAGACATGTACTTCAAAGCAAAATGTGGCAAAATTAGTTAATGAGGCAAACCCTACCCCAGCCCTGGTGCAGCCTCAGGCACATTGGACCAGAAAGACAATCAAGAAGTCCCAGAAGACGCTGCCCAGGTCGAGGGCCCTCCATTTGTACGCTGCTAAAAGCGAAGCAGAGCCCTCGTACCAAAGCACTTTGTATTCCCTTGACTTTTTTAAGACATACCACCTCTCGTGTGTCCAAGCGCCTGTGTGTTTCCCAGGGAGAACGCCGCTAGAACTATTGATTTTTGGTAATGTGGCTGTACTTTCTGAGACCAAACATGCTACAAGATTTAGAGGACAACCACAGAGTTTTTTTCCTGCTCTCGTTTCAAGTCAGCTTCTCACCCATGCTTCTTTGCTCCCTGGGGCTTCCCGTGACAGCAGCCACTGGCCGCCAGGCATGGGGACCAGAGCTGAGCCATCAGACGGACAAGATCTGCCTTGGGCAGTGGGGAGGGAGGACCTGCAAACATCACCCTCCGACACTGCCCCAAGACACAGGGAGCTGTCTCCCCGCCACGGAAGCATCCTGCCCTCGGGTCCCTGATGGCTTGGGAAGAGATTTCAGAAGGCCGAGCCTCTACTTTCGACTTTCACTTCTATTTATCTTGGGGAAAATCCAAGCAGAACCGAGAAAAGATATTTATATCTCCCCCCTCTCCCCAGCCACCACGGAAACGCTCTGGTTTCGGAGGAGGCCTGTAACACAGTTGATGAAATGCCTCCTATGAAAGCATTTTAGCATTTTTTTCATTCTGGGCGAGGAAAGAAGCTACCTGGAGGTTGTTACGCTCCAGGCGTAAATGCTGGTAACCCTAAGACTTGCCTTGTCCTCCTCCTGTCCCTTCCCATGGGTGCCAAGGGCCCACCTTTCCCCAAAAAGGCCACAGGGAGCATGAGGAGGAGCGGGTCGGGAGTGGGTCAGAGGCAGGCAGGGGGAGGAAACATGCAATCCCCCGCGCGGTTACCGAAAGCCATGTCATTTGATTGGAGTGGGACGTGAGGCTCAGCAACAGCACAGTAATTCTATAAATCCAAACACGCTGAAGGATTTACATCCTCGCTGCCTAAAGAATAAATAAGAGGTTGGGGGTTGGGGTTTGTTTTTTTTTTTTAAAAAATGAACCTGATGAAGGCAAAGGTCAGTTGATGAAGTCGATGCCACGCACGCCATGCAAGCTACTCACTCCCATCAAGGGAATACCACTTAGCAGACTAAGTGCCCTCTGTCCCCCTGCTGCCTTCCCAAATTAAATTAGAACCCAATAAGGCAAGTGCATTGTTAACTTTTAACCCCAGACCCAGCACCTCCAAACAAATGTGCCAGAGATGTGCCCTGCCTTTCAAACCCACAGCCCGAGGCTCAGAAGCTGCTCAGTGAGGATGCCTAGAAGGACACAGCCTCTCCCACGGGGAGGAAGTGGGTGCCTAGAGAACAGCACAGCATCCTGCCAGGAGCAGCATCCCAGAACGAGCAGGGGATGGCACGGACTGCAGCCCTGTCGCCTTCCCCAAAAGCCACGAGCCCCGAGGGAGGGAGCATAGCGGTCCATGGATAACCCATAATTCACCTGTCAGCCTGCAAACTACCGCAGGCCCACCTCTGCAAGCACTCCCTCATCTCCCTCTCCCTTCTGGGAGGCCGGGTCCAAGGACACAATCACGCAGGTGGCAATGAAAGGCAGGCAGCCCTGTGATAGCTCCCAGAAGGCAAGCTTTTCTCCATTTCTCCCCAGAAGTCGCTTATTCTGAGCCAGGAAAAGCTACCAGCATGCCTGTCATTTCCACACCCCCATCTCTCTCATTTAAGACAATTCCATTCAGATATTGGAAGCCCTTCTTTCCCTGAGGTCTGTTCCCCTCTATTACCCACAAATTACACAGCTGGGCTCCCTTGGGGTGTGACAATCATTTTCTGAAGGCTGACAGGCTGAGGATTTGTTTTGGGAGAGGAAGAATCACACATCGAACCACTCGCTCCTTGCAAACATGAGCCAAAAACGCGAGTACAAACTTCAGCCCCCAAACCACAACAACTTCCTTATCAAAGGCGGAGCAACAGATCAAACCCAGGATGCCTCTTTTCTGTATTTTTCCCCCCTCTTTTGCCTGTGAAGCAGGTTGTACTGAAGCACTGCAGAAACAAATGCAAAGGAGGACGATTCCTCGATGAAGCAGTTAAAAAAACGTGTATCTAAATGATGTTGTGTTCCCGGGCACGGGTATTTGTCAAGCAGCCATCCTCGGGGGCTCGCTTCCCACAGCCAGCCCTCCCAGAATGAGACAGCACCTTTGTGTTCAAACCTGGAAACAGCAGCAATAAATCACAGCGCTGATCCACGTAAGGACGGCAGCGACGTGTTTCGGATCTGGTTATGAAGAGCGGAGATGCCGACACAAAACGGTGCTTTTAAATCACCTGTCGCGGACTCAACAAGCATGAGAAATATTAATGGATTCACCTGGAGAGGCACTGGGCAGCAGGAGGACACAATAAGTCCAGACAAGGGAAGGGAGTAAGAAGCATTTAAAACTACCTTCACGTAATCTCTGGCTTGCACTCACGCCACCTGGCCTGGATTTTACTGCTACCATCAGGATTATTGATCAGTTTTTAAAGCCTTACGTCGTCTACCGTAGTCAGCCAAAAAGGATCCATCCTGAATTAATAAAAAGTCCAAGCAGCTCTGCTGAGAGCTTGGAAATGCTGAAGGAACAACGATTCGCTGCAATGCCTTGCAATTAAAAACTCCCACCAAAGAGCAGCATTATCGCAGAACAAAATGCGCACGCACGCATGCACACACACACACGCAGAGTCTGCGGGAAGCACGCTTTGCCGTGAACTCCAGCCACAGAAAGCAGTGCCTTAGGGTAGGGGTATTATAGATTAACAGTACAAAACTGTCCCTGGTGAACCAGCACTGCGGGTGAGCAGAGGCATGTAATGTCATTAGCCTGTGACCAATCAGCCTAAGAAACCCGGCTGCCCTCGGCAGGGGGCTGAAGGGGGGGTCCCATTTTCCGTATCTGGAACGAGCACAGAAATTATCAACTTCTGAGACGCGGGAAGGAAGAGATTCGCAGCTCCGGGAACCTACGGCTGCGGATGAGCTCCCTGTCATTCCTGCTGTGCAGCTGATGCTGAGGACGGGATGCCAGCAATCCCTTCTCCTCTGTTTCGCCCGGGTTGAAGGTGTTTATCCACCAAAAGATCCCTTCCAGGAGGGCATGGGAACAGGCTAAGCGCCACTCGTCTCTGCCTCCATGGGAGAACACGTGCAGAAGTATCGCTTTTGACAGGCGACCCAGCACTCTGGCCGCGCAAGATCGTGCTGGGAATCGGGGTCCAGCAGCAGACAGCAGCGTGGAGAGAGCTCAGACTGGGAGATTAAACTCAAGCTTCAGAGGAGCCGCAGGCTTTACAGCTTCATCTGCTCTGCACGCAGTGACAACAGTCATCAGCTCGCCCGGCGGCAGCCACTACCCATGGCATGTCCTCATCAGGAGCAGCGGTGAATGAATGAATGAAGGAACGAACTCGGAAAGCCCTGAGAGACCGGGAGGTTGCTTTCCATGGGAAATCAGCGTGCTATGGCACTGTGATCCCCTTTGGGGAAGGGAAGAAGCAAACAAAATCCCAGGCACCCGCTGACAAGCATGCAGAAAAATTAAGCAGCATTTCTGAAGAGGTGCCTCCACACGGAGCAATGAAACCTGTGTGTTTTCAGACTCTGCACCCTCCCGTGGATATTGCCGGCAGCAGAGCACAGCCTCAACACCTCAAAACCTTCCTGCACCATCTTACACTACAAGGGAGGGGAAGGACCCGGACAGGATCAGACTGCAGGCTGCAGCTTGCCCAAATAACCATCAGGGTATTTTTCGATCTCATAAGGGATGATAGCTTTGAAATAACACTTGTATAACACGTCCACAGCTTGGGACAGAAAACACTGCAGAAGATCAGAGAACAAGCACTCTTCCAAATCACCTGGCCAAAGCGCAACTAGGGTACCCATGCCAGCTACGGCAGGGAAGGCGCTGACTCTTCAACAAACCGCCGTGTTACAGAGCTGGTACCAGCATTAAGCAAAAAGGATTGATAGAGGAAAACTTACTGATGGCAAAAAACACGGACAGATTAAAAATAATTAAAAAAAAAAATTTAGAAATGGGAAAGTAACACTCAGGAACACTGAACTCCAGCAAACTCTCCATCGGAGCTCTTCTCCTTTGCTGCAGGAACCACAGCCTCTAACCCTGCTTTTGGGATGCCACCGACCTGCCGGACGCTCCTCACTCCTGCCACCTCCCGCACAGGCCTCTCAGGGCCCCTGCGGCTGCAGCAGCACCTCTGTCGCTCCTCAGCAGGCTGACTCCTCAGCTATTTCAGCAAGGGAAAGCTGTTGGTAAAAAGAGGGACCTCAGGGGCCAGCCCGCCTGTGCCGTTTTGGCTTTGTGGATTTATGCTACCAACACCGGCCCGTTGGCCACCCCAACGGGCTACCAAAGGTTGTTACCTCCACAGCACCAAACGGCAGAAGCTGCCCCAGTTCCCAGGCAGAGCTCATTCTTCCCGAGAAACACACCAAAACCTTTTCCATTTGTGGTGGAACTCCCCCCAAACTATGACAGAAAAACCCCAAACCAAAATCCCCCAGTGGCTCCCAGAAGATGTGACAAAAGCAGGCAGCGTGTGAAGATGTGGGGAATTTGTTCAATTAATAGATTTTTTTTTTTCCCTTCTATTTTCAAGTTTCAAAATAATGTTTTCTGAAACAGTTTGGTGCCCAAAAAGAAATACCTGATTCTTGTATTATTCACTCTGGACACCACTCCGCCAATGATTATCCGTCAGAGGTTTAATTGTGTTTGGTCGCTTGTCAGCAATAATGCCAGAGAAGAGTAGGAAAAGCGGGTAGACAGGCACTCATCCAGAGAGGCTGATCCTCCCGGCGTTCCTCCACCTCCTGCTTCCTTTCCATGGCTTTTTAAAGGACCGCTAGCTGGGCATCCCACACCTTCTATTACTGCAGACTCGCAAGGCAAGGCTGGAGGAGAGGGCTGAGAGGTCAGAGGGGGAAGGCAGTTGTCACCTGGGCTGTCACCACGAGCGCGCTGCCTGCGCCAAGGCCCCCAAGCGCCAGCCGGGTGTACGCGGATCCTTCGATCTGTTCTGCAAGTGCGCAGCTGGCTCTGGAGTGTCTCTCCATCACTGGTACGGCATCCAGTCCTTCCACCCAGATAAGGTGAGGAATGGCCCTTCCCCTCTCCTTTTCTTTCAACCTCTGGCAGGTTTTAAAAGGTGGCAGCAGAGGCCCTTTCACCTCATTTCCCTTAGGAAGAATAAAACACGCAGACTTCAGGAGGGAGACAATCTGGCCATAAAAGTCCCCAAAGCCTATCTTTTGGGAGCACAGCTGACCTGTATCATAAGCAAAACACTAACTCCTTTATTGTTCGCTTTCAGCTTGCTACTTCCCAAGTCATTTATGTCCACGAGCTTCGCCATGAACCACCAAGACCTGAAACTGCAGACAAACAAGCATCTTGGGTTAGCACAAGCCCAACACGGGGTGCAAGTCGGGGATATCTTCTCTATGACACAGGAAAGGCCATTCCGATTTAAATCACCGGTGCCATCCCTCAGAAAGCAATAACAATACAACCATCTCTATCTGGAAAAGTACCACCAGAGTACGAGCAAGAAGCATGTAGGGAGTTCAGGGAGAAAGATCCTAGGTGTATGTGATGGGAGGTTTCTTTATATTTTTATTTTACTGAGCCAAAGTAAATGCCATGCAAATGCCAAAGAAGCTTTTGGTATGTTCACAAATGCCATCTCATGGGTGTTTTGCATAGATTTCACGTAGTAATCATAAAGCGACAAGCTGAAGAAAGGACCAAAAGAGGTCATCAGCTGCACCATCCTCTCCTTCCCCAATGCAGGAGGAGCTCATTGCTGGCAGAGCCTGGACTTACGGCTCTGCTCCCTCCTGAAGTAGGGTTTCATTTCACTGCATCACTCCAAACAACCGGGACTCATGTTTCTCCTGCTTCTCTAGGGCCGTGTTTCATTCTCCTTGCCACTACAAAGATCTTCCCAACACCTGCTTTGACCCTCTTGCTGCAACTGAATCCCCATTATTTCTCGCCCTACCATCAGAGCGTGTAGTATCCACTACTGGCAAAAGCTTTCACACACTTAAGGAGTTTTTCCTATGTGTTGGCCTCCTCCTCCTTACCTTTATGAGCCTCAAAACAACTCTAAGTTTTTCAGTCTCAGCTTGCAGACGTTTTCTAGCCCTCCGATTATCTTCTTGTTGCCTTCTGGGCTCTTTGCATCCATCCACAGTGGCTGAAACTGGACAAGTACTTGCTCCAAGGGCTGAGTGCTAAGCATCAGAAGTTTACTTTACAGACATTTGCCTCTTTCTTTTATTTCCACAGACGGACTCATCTGGCTTGTGCTCTGGAGCAGTGCCCCATAACCCAAAACCCGGTCCGTGGGGCTGGTGTCGAGGTAGTTCTCCATCCTGTGCCGATGCCACCGCTCCCTCCTGGACCTGCCCTTCTGCCTGATTTCTCAGGATCATTCGGAGCTCTGTTCCCTCCTCCTAAGCTCTGCAATGTTCCTGCCTCTCCCCAGCTGGGTTTCGTCCGCCGGCCTGAGAGGAGCATGTTTCCTGCGGGTGGGAAGGGGAGAAGGTTTCCAGCTGAGCCCTGCGAACGTGGCAGCTGCCCATCCTTCTCCTCTGACCACCACCACGAGAAACCTCAGCTCTCCGCACAACTGGAGCAAAGCCATCCCAGCTGCCAGAGGGTGACGCAGCAGTGGGGAGGGCAATGTTCACCAATAGTCTAAATTAATCTGTCAGGCCTGATTTCTTGCAAATAAAATTATGTGGGGCCAGGTGCAGGCCTTTGTTCAGCCGAGATCCTCGCCCTCCGGTGTCCCCCTCCGTCACAAGCCAAATCTAGCAGTGCCACTGCCACCCCCACGCTGCAAAACCTTTGCTTTAGCTCAGGGGTTTGGGTCTGTTCCCCCCCCCACCCCAAATCCATGAAAATCCACGCGCTTGAGGAAATCAAACCCTAGTTGCTATGGTGAAAAGCATTCTGCAAACTAAGAAACAAATACAAGTGGGGCATTTGGAGGTTACCAGCTTTTTGCACATCTTTCAGACAAGAATAAAAAAAGCCAAACCTCCAGCACATTAAAGGCTCTGCGAACTTCCCAGACCCTGCTACGCCTCAAACATGAGGGATTTACGGGACAACCTGTTCAAGGAAATTCATAACCAAGGACTGCATTTCTCCAAAGAAGCCTCATCCCTGCGGCTCCTGGCGCTGCCTATTACAGCAAATGCAGCAACAGCTTTTAAGAGCCAGGCTTCGGCTTTGCTGCAGAGATGCCAGGAAGCTTGAGACGCATCCGGGAATACCAGGACAGAGCTCCCATCAATGTGACCTACTCATTATGCTCACCAAATCCCCAAGAGGAGGAGCCCAGCTATGGAGCCAGTCAATTCATTTGGACAGACCCAGGAAATATCCAGCAGAAGGGTCACAGCACCTTTGGGATGAACTACCTACTTTTGATAATCAATGTGTTCTTTCTTTTTTTTTTTTNTGTAATTCAAGCCCTGCCAGCTCTGCCGAGAAAAATTCTCCTCTGAAGATGAAAGAGGTGATGCTGTCTGGGCTGTCTGGTGGCAGAACAGCCACCTCGGGGCAATGAGGAGGCGAGATGCCCACTGGGTGGGAGGCAGAAGCACCCATGGCGTCATCTCCAAAGGCAGAGGCGCCCACAGTACCTCCAAAACGGCTGGAGGGGATGGTGGAGGTGCAGGCAGCCCTGCTTGGAAGGGGAAAGAGGATTCAGAAACTTTATAACCCTCTCAGCAAATCCTGCCTCTTCCAGCACTCACAGTTTCTGCTAAAAATTAAGTCAGAGAGGTGCTGAGCACCTCTGCTTCACCCCTTTATGGTAAGGTCACCAAACAGATCTCTGTCACATGCAGGCAAACTGGCACAAACCTTCTGCACCTCCAGCACTGCCTTCTCCTCAGTGCGGTGTCTCAGCCTTCCCTCCGTGCCTCCAACGCCGCCCCGTCGCTCGGCTCCGAGGCCCAAATGCTCCAACAAAGATATTTTTCCTTTATTGTCTAGTCTGATTTTTCAAATGCTGCTTCAGATTCCTGTTTCACCGAATGCAAATAATGTGACTACGCCTTTTTTTTTTTCTCCCCAAAGAATGTAATTCGTAGGAAAGCGTTTTCACGGCAACACCAATTTAGTCTCCTTTTTTTTTTCCCCCAAGATCATACAAACGTTGAGCTCCAGTCTCATCTGCTCAACTGTCACATCTTCCCATCCCACTGGTGCTCTAATTGCACGCTGCTGAGCCCCCTCGATCGTTTCAGCATCCCTCCATGATGGCAGGATCGGAACCGAAGGCAAAAATCCTCTCCTCTGCAAAGCGGCATTACAGCCTTTCATTTCAGCTTTTCATTCTTCTGTAACACTGAAGCGAGAAAAGCACTGTCTTGTTTCTGATACAGGGATGTTGCACCACAATCTCTTATTCAGTCTGTTCTCACCCCAGTGGATTTTTGTTTGATATTTTTAACTCTAAACTTTCCAAGCAGCCACCTCCCGTTAGACACTTGTTCCAGTCGCCAGTCTTACTTCAGATATATACCTTTATCACCTCACTGAGGGTAACAAGATGTTCTTGCCCTTCCCGAACACCAGGCAGTCTTGATCTCACCTAACGCGGGTTCTTTGGCCCTTTGATTCACCTCAGCTTAAAAATACATTGGGAAAAGGCTCTGTCTCCTTAAATTCACTAACAAAAGTTACACAGAAAAGGTCTGGGTGCTGATGGCTGCAGAACACAAGGACTCATTTGCAAGGCAAGTTAGTAATGGTGGCTCTACACAGGGGCAAATATTAATTTGTTTAGCGCTTGGTGGGTTTGGGGTATTTTGAGGGGTTGGGAGGTTTATCCAGGGCAAGATTTTTCTTTTTCATCGTATCTCTGTACATGGCACTGCATCAAATGTCTCAAACTGAACTGCTGCACACCACAGCCACTGCGCTGTTCTCAGCCAGCAAGACAAAAATGACAAGAGAGAGCACTACCGGACTGATTTGCTACGATGGGCCCTCCACTAGTCCCGCTGTATCAGCCAGTAAACGCACTTTCCCCCCGCTCCAAGTGAAAGCAGATACGGTCATATAATGTAATACCCTCTATGCAGGCTTCAGAAGAGAAGGAGCCTCGTCGAACTATGCCTCGTCCAACCTCGAAGCCTTGCCGGAGCAATCCCACTCCCGCTGCTGGACCAGGGCACCGGCAGCATGTGTCACTGCCTCGACTGATCCAGTTCCCAGTCTTGCATCCCAGCTTAAAGTCTCCCCTAATGCCCTACGACATAAGATGTGCAGCTTTCCGCTGCTGTACCTCAGTAGCTGTTCCCTCAATATTTAATCTTGTAAGCTGTTAATGCACAGAGCTGTGCCAAGCGGCGGGGTCGTCTCTTTCTGCTCTCAAAATTTGCTTCCCTCTTGTTTAAATGCAGCAAAGGCCACTCCTCAAGTCAAAAATCGTTCCATTTTAACCCAGTGAAAGTCCAGGTGGGTTTCTTTCTATTGGAAGCCTTCCTTTCCTTTAAAAATCACATTAGAAAATTTTGGCCAAGGGGGTACCTTCGCATTTTTTGCGCTATTTATTTCTTCACCATGGCCTTATTTTTTTTTTCCATTAAGCAAAATAAATAAAAGCCCGGAGGCAGACAAGCCTCGTCTCCGGAGATGCAGGCAGCTGCCCAGCCTCTGTGCCAGCACTGTGCTGCTTGGCCAGCTGCGATGCAGGGCAAGCAGCCACCGCCTGGGAGGACACAGCGATGCCAAACCCGCCTCTCCCATGAAGCCCGGCCGCACACCCGGCCCGACCCTTCTCTGGCGGGGATGGAGCTGCCGCCGTCTCCCAGCTGTGAATCGCTGCCCCCTCCCTCCGCTCACCAAGAAACGATCCATTTTGTCCCCAAGAGGAGTAAGAGTTGGGGTACGTGACTCGGACGTTCAAAGGACTGGATGAGCTAGCCACCAGCCACCTTAGAAGAAATACTTACTTCTTAATAACATGCGTAACACAAAGTGGTTCATAAAGCACCCCCAGCTTCTTCGTGGGACTCGACAAGCACAATGCTAAAGCCTAGTGCTTTCTTTTGTGGGAGACACAATTCACTTAGCTGCTGGGGCACAGACTCCCCTGGGCTTTCGGCACTATCTAGGCCAGGGAGGTTTTTTAATGGATATTCCTCAAGACCAAAGTAATTTAAACTCCTGAACGCAACTCATCCTACAGGATCTATTTTCTGAGCAGTGTGGGAAGGTACTGGCCTGGACAACCATTTATTAGCACAAACAGGAGTGTATGTTTAACTCCGCGGAACAGGTAGAACAAAGGATTATTAAATAAAATTCTGATTAGTCCTGCTGAAAGCAAAATACCAGCTGGAGCCTGGGGTAACGCAGGCATGCTATCAGCAAACATGCTGCCAGCGCATCTGCACACACACACTCCCCCCAGCTCTGACCACTGGAAGAGTAGATCCAAGGCCTCTCCAGTGTGCCCTGATAGCTCAGGTCCTGCCCTCCACTCGGCAAAGCCTTTGGCCCCTTGGCACCAGTCGTAGCTGCATCATAAAAGGAATGAGAGTGACAAAAAAAAACAACTCGATGCCTTCCCATCAGTCGCCGTGCTTTGTCGCCTTTCCAACTGGGAACGCTGCCACCCAACACAGCTATCGTGGAGTCCCACCGCCTGGAAACACATCACTCTACCTACAAGGGGATGGCACCCGCAAGCCAGCCTGCCTAACTGCAGCCATGTTCATTAACAGCCCGGCATTTAGATCCCATTGCAAAAGTTAATGAAGACACTTTGCGAGAGGGCAGCCTCTCTGAGCAGAAGATAAATAATGTATATACAAGGAGGCTGGGAGGGAACTGGCGCATCCTTGCAAGGTCATGCTAGAATGCATCAGTGGCTGGCTGAGGCTGGGCTCCTCTGGTAAGAAGCCTGGAGCTATTTATGACTCATGTAATTAATTAATGCCAACGGGCGTTCTGCTGCAGGCATGTGGGAGACCAAAGGGAAATACGAAGTGAGCAGGTTAGGAAACGTAGTGGAGATGGGGAAGAAGGATGACATTTCTTGCGGCAAGACATGCTTTGAAGTAATTATCAACAGTCCAAACAGCCAGCAGCTCTTTTGGCTACATCAGTACAAAATCAATTAGGAGCTTTAAAAACACATTGGCTCATATTTCAGAGAGCAGCGAGAAGAAGTAGTAGCCATTCCAGGCAGGGCAGTTGCATCTCTAAGCTCTGCACACCACCAGACCCACAGACCCCGCTGTGCAGTCCACAAATGACGTGACCAGTAGAGGGAGCATCGTTAATGCCTTCCAAATCGTAAATGGTTTTGGATGAGGAGCATTAAGGAAGACGGAGGGTTGGATTTTACGTCTCTATAAAGCCTGAGGACAAGTTTAACAGATGCAAGAGAAAGAAGCAAGGGGCATATGCCTTGAAAGATAAGTCCCTGCAGGCACATACCACCTTGCCTTTCGGGAGCCTAGTTCTCGGACACCGGGAGCTAACCAAAACTCACCAATCGCATTAAGAAAGGGACTACGTCTGTGGCTTTCCTACTTCAATTTGTGATACTGCAGTCTCACACCAAACACTTAACATGTGGCGATGCTGAGTCATGACATCGTGCTTGCACAGACCGTCTGAGGACAATGAGAGCTTAACCTAATTTTGTCCCTTTGTTTGTCCTCTGCACAGAGGAGATCAATCAGTTCCACTCCCTGCCTCCAGATCCCCACGCATCCAGAGCCTAATACATTATACAACAAAACTGTAAACACAAATAAAACGCACCCTTTCCCTCCTCTGGTGCCCTGAAGTCCTTCTGGGCTCTCCAACTCCCACCCAGCCTGCGCCCTCTCTCATGTCTCTTTGTTACCAGAATATCTTCAATCAGCTCCCAAACATATTCATGCATTGTCCCGTCTCCCTCTTATTGTAACTGCCCGCAACAAATCCCCTCACACAATGAGGATTTCAAATTTGCTTACAACCTGCTGCTGTTTTCCATTTCTACTTCCCCATGCTCGTCTTTTCTC
Organism: Rynchops niger; assembly: GCA_013400035.1. Lineage (NCBI taxonomy): Eukaryota > Metazoa > Chordata > Aves > Charadriiformes > Laridae > Rynchops > Rynchops niger. Next base: position 27,442 of record VXBH01007440.1, read on the forward strand.
TCTGGATGCTTGCAGGGGCCAAGCACCTCAGCATCAGTCTCAGCCCCGTCGGGCAAAGCCTGGGAGGTTGCAGGATGCTCCCCTTTGAGCTCTACCCACCTCCACGGCCTGGAGGATCTTGCTTTCTACCCTCTGATCACTCCCAAAGCCCTCGGATCCTGGCTGGTGGCACTCTGTACCGCCATCTGCTATTTTTCTGGAGCAACACCATGCAAATCAACAGCAGAAATGAAAAAAAAGAAGAAAAAAGTAAGTTAAATGGCAGTCGGTCTCAGTTTCATATGAGTGAGTAGAACAAGGTAACAAAGTACTCCTTTCTCATGGGCTGAGAATCAACAGAAGCCTGAGTCTCCAGGGTAAAACACGAGCAAAGTAAACGACAACACGAACACCCACTTAGCATTCGTGCTACATACTCCTGACCTGAGCCTCACCGGCTTTACACCTTCTGTTAAATACTGTAATTCTCCCACTTACGAGTGATCTGGATTGTTTATTTTCTAAACAGATTTCCCCCTACTCCGGGAAATCCCATAAGCCTAATACAAAAGCAGTCTTGAAGAGGTGTTTCAGCCTCTTTTGGCTACACAATATCCACAGCTGGCTCCATTTCCCTAATTGTTTCATACTGACCTTGAGGATATTTCGGCCATTAAACGACTCCCGTTCCTTGAAAGATGATTTACCAGCCATTGTATTGTTTCGCTCTTCAGCTGTAAAGAGAAAAGCCACCACCAGAATGAGCTTCAGATGGGAGAACTGTGTGTGCTGTACTTCACCCCCCCACTCCCTCCCTCCCCCTGCCAAAGTCATCTGCCAGCTAACAAACCATCTTTGCCCAGTTCTTAGTGTAAAAAAAAAAAAACAAACACTTCCACTTTGATTTTTTTTAAAGAGAACAAGGCTGAATTCACAGGAATCAGTGCCTCTATCAGGATCACCTGCGCTACCTGGAGGAAAGACCCTACATCGTAGCTACTGCTCAGGCAATTCTGTAGGGCTGACGGCTCAGTGCAACACATCTGCTCCTCTCTGGCTGATTTTAATCCCACATCCTGCCAGGGTGAGAGCACTGCGAGCGCTTGCACGGCCTGGAACAGCACCAAATACCAGGCTGAGCGTGCCAGCAGAGTGCCAGGCGTGGTCTGGGCAGCACCTATACAAACCTCTGCTGCAGCAAGCACAGACGTGCGGTGCTTCTGCGGGGTGAGCACACAGCCCAAGAGTAGCAACCCAGGCCTACAGCAACTGCCAAATGCCTACGTCTTAGATCCATTTCTCCAGACCACGTCTGGATTTTTATATAATCCCCAAGTACATGATCTGTTCTTTCCACGGGACCTCTGCCTCACTCGGTGAATATATTCAGTATTTCCTTTTCATCTCTGGCATCAACGGTGAAGTCCCACTTACACCTAGCACATTATTCAAATCCTGTACTGCATATAAAGCAGCTTCTGTGGCTCTCGCCATTGTGCCTGAATGCCTCACATGCCTTACGGGGCTGTTCAGAATATGGACTGGTAATGCCAGGGGCAGCTGCCCACATGCCTCCCCTGACAGAGAGCTGCATCAGCACTTTGGGCTCACATTGTCACCAGTTCTCAGGGCTCAATTGGAAAGCTAAGCCCCACCTTTTCAGGGTTTGTACCGCCTGAGTGTGTTCACGTGACTTTTGTAGCCGTCATCCCCAAAGTCTGCCGCTGGGCGCACCGAAAACAGTAACACAAGCAGTCTGCTGTTCTCACTGTCCATACAGAGACTTGCAGAGGCAGCAACTGGAGAATACTCGACAGAACCTATCGGCGTTGCACAGAGGCCACTGTGCCAGAGAAAGCCAGGAAAAGCTTTAGTGCAGCTCTTTTAAGGCTTGCAAAGTACCCACCAGTGCCAGAGCACACGCGTGTTCACACAGGGACAAGGCTGTAATGTACTGCCCCTCCCCAAACGCAATGCATCTGGCGCTGCTTTATAAAGTAACGCGCTAAGAACAATGCTACAGGCTGCTAGAGCAGACAATCTGTTGGCAGACGCTGTACACTCAATAACAGCTCATAGTCAGCCTCCTAGCTGTCCAAATCCTATGTCGCAAGAATGACACTGGAATCACGTTCCTAAACCAACAGGCAATCCTTAACTTGATCAAAGAGGCACGTTTTCATCTCATTTAAAGGTCAGCACAACACATCGAGTTGTTACTGAATTTCAATTGAACGTTGGGGCACAGAGAGCCCAAGACCTCGCAGGGTACTTGAACGCGTTCCTCTCTGGCCCAGATCTTCTGAGTGCTGCTGGGTGATAGCATGTCTGGAGCTACGACAAAGAATCTCAGAAACGATCCAGAAAGTGCTCAAAGAACGCCTGCCCTCCCCAGCTCTGCTGATTGCTTTTTCATTTGCTTCTGGCTTTTATTTAGTGACATCCCCCCTCAACCTTCTAGGTATTTTTGAGACTAAGAAAAATCACAAAATTGAAAAAAGAAGCATAAAAGCATTTCCCGTGAAAAGGTACTACTTTAAATGCGTTTATCAGTTAAGGATGAGCGATACGCACCACTTGGATCTTTCCTGAAGAGAGTGTTCATGACCGTAGCATGCAGTTTCACCCTATCCCATTCTTTAAGCATCAGGCCAGAGGCCACAAACCTTTCCACCAGCTGATCGGCGATCACCTGCAACCTGGGAAAGCAAACAGAGAAAGAACAGAGCCATGTAAACCAAGGAGAAAGCCCCGCATTGTTAGCTTTTCACTTTCCAGCCAGGGAGGGCAGCATGTACGAAATGAAGTCTCTGCACGCACACGGGCAGCAAAGGGATGGAAGTCTCTGATGGAGAGCAAATGGAGCCATCAGGATTCAGCTCTAATGCAGAAAGTTCTGGCTGTTTCGCAAAGCTTCCTTGGTGATCACTTCTGCTGCAAACACTCCCCGAAGAAGGGCAGATTTAGCATAGCAGAGAGCTTCTTCACCGTGACAGATATTATTGGGACTCTTCTACTTCTTTCTACTGCCAGGAAACACGTTGTGACTCTCCTTACAAATGCTAAAAGGTGCAGAACCCCAGGGGGGCTCAGGCACCTTGATTCCTGGAGGACCTGCTCCGCTCAGGGACCGCGACCTGTACAGTGCACAGGGCTGGAGCTCGGACCCCCTCTGTCCCAAATAAGCAACCCGGTCAGTGGGCTTCATTTCTGGGAGAGCCCAGAATGTGGTAACAGAGGGCACAAACCCAGACAGTACATCCCGATGAATGCTCCAGCTTCGGAGCTACTGAGCAAGCAGAACCAAAGGACTTATTGCCACCTTGTCGTCTGGCCTCGGTCGAGGACAGAAGCGGCCATGGCTGCCGGGATCTGCAGGCAGACCTGTCCTAGGACAGGCAGCAGGAGCAGGCAGATGATGGGAGCAGCACGCTCACGTATCCTGTCTCTAAAGAGCTGAAGGAACTTCCAGGCTCCTGCTGTCCCCCCCAAATTTCTGCAGTGCCCCAGCCTCACCAAAAGCAGCAAGGATGCACTACAAGAGCTTCCCCTCCCCGAAAACAAGGCAAGAGGGCATTACTCTCTGCAGAAGAGTTTGTGCTTCTCTCCCCGTATCCAAGGGGTCAGACAGCTCTCTGCTCCACCAGGTGCCACCACTTTGGCATCTCAGCTGCAGCAGGAGAGGCAGAGTGTGGCCTCTCTGAGGCTGGTCCCCAGAGCCTGGGGCTGCCACGCTCTGGATGCCAGCTCCTACCCCACTACCGGTTTTGTACTGTCCCTCCCGGGCTGCCAGCCCCCAAGTGATGATTTCAAGACTTTCAAACTACCAATTGTCGTGGTTTTCTACCACTTTCTGGCTTTATATCGGTGATTTTTAAAATTAGCAATGACAAAGATTAAATGAATATCATTACAGACAATACTAAAACAAATTAACAGAGAATAGCTCAAGTGAAAATGGTGCTTTATTACGTTATAAAGTTAATCAAGGAAATAAAACAAATTAGAATGAATTATAATGGAAATTATTTGCCATGTGGGAGGCATCAGAGCATGATCCCTCTCTCAGTCTGAGCCATTATGTGTGCAGAAGGGCTTGCCAACCCCTAATTCTGTCTGCAGTTATGCAAGCTAAATCAGGGTAAATCAAATCTCCTGCTTTATAGCTTAAGCTGATCAAGATCATCCAAAGATCAGGAAGGAACTCCACCCCTCAGCCATGCCAGGAGCTACACAGAGCTAGCAAGAGGTCTTGCATGAGACAGGAAGGCACACACCTCTCTCAAACACAGGCTGCAGCAGCCTGATCCAGCACAGCAAACCATGTGGCTGACGCTCTCCTTCTAGTATTGGCCTTGCAGCTGAGAAACTCAGCTTTCCACCTGCTTTCCCCATTTCCCTGAGCAAAGCACAGCGGGTTTTAGCAGGCAAGAGGCACGTGGAGCTGCTCGGCAATGAGCCGTCTAGCAGATCAGAAAACGAAGCAGAGTTTTCTGGAGGGATCGCCATTTGTCCTCTCTTTACAATCACTGTTTGTCCGACGCTGTGTCTGCTGGAATCTCAAAGGAAGCAAAAGAAGATTTCCCTGCTCTCCATGAACACAAAAATATCTTTTTTCCCCTCTGCAAAGCGAAATGTTTTCTGTATGCTTGCTAACAGTTAAGGAACTGTATTAAGGGAGGAGTGCCAGATGAATTAATTCACAGGTGAGAGCAGGACCAGCCTGGGCCAAGGATAAAACACCTGACTATCAATTGGCGCTCTCTGAGCTTGTTGCTATGCAAAAAGCAAAAAAGGTGTTGCAGAAGAGAAGTCTGGCAACCTCTGGGTGCCATGCAAAGCACAGGAGCTGGGTTTGGTCAAAACCTCGGCTAATAGATCTCTGCAAAGGACAGAGGGGGCATCAGTCCTTTCTCAGGGGGACAGGCAGGGGTCGTTTCCAGTTTCAAGGCAAGGTGGATTTAAAGACCTCACTTCTCTCCCCTGCCAAAAGCAGCTCTGCCACCCCTGATGCACATCAGCACTTTCTGCTAGCATTATGGCTAAGTGGCTTCTCAGCCAAATGGATACAGCTGGCACCTGGAGCAGACCATAGTGCTAGTACCAACAACTCAAGCCATCCCCAGACGCAGGCAGACATAGCTGCCTCACCTTAGGCCCTACTTAAATGCTCTACAGGATTTCCCTAGTAGCTCCGCAGGTTGCAGACTTGTTTTCAGATGCAGACTCACAAGCACTGCACCTCAGAGATGATCCAGAGCCCAGGGACTCGGGAGAAGAGAGGCCCATACCTCAGCTCTCAGAGCTGACACTTTGGGCACTTCCTACAACAAACTGACCAAAGGGCATTTGGGTCATGCAGTGTCTGCCTCCGTCTCCTCTTTCTGAGTGCTTTTGCCTTGTTTCTCCCCGCTTTTCTGTCTCCTGGCTGATCTCTAGCTTGTCCTCGTTCTCCACCCACCCCATTTGTTTTATCTCACCTCTTTTGGGGTAGGACAGACTTCAAAGTGGAAAAGCTGAGAAGAGGAAAAGATTGCAATTCCTACTGCCTCCCAGCAATTCTTACATTTTCCCACCCATTTCCTTATCCCACTTCCTATCTCTTACTTCAACACAGCCTCCAAACTGTGGTTTTAAGCAGAGGGCCCCCCTTGCCTGCTCAGCCCTCGGGGAAAGGAGACGCCAGAACACATCCTTCCTTCCCTGAGCTGGTTCCGGCTCACAGCCGCCCTCCTCCAGCTGCACCACTTCGTGCTCCTCTGCTAGCTCCCGCTGTCCTCTCGCAACGGGAGCAGGCACAAAAGGGCAGCACCGCCAGAAAAAGAGAAGGCTACAGCTCAGCGAGAGAAGGCTAAAGCTCTTTTGGCTGGTCCCTTATCCTCTTTCCAACCCACCTCACAACTGGCTGCACGGAGTACAACAGCTCTTAGGTTTCCCCAGTCTTCCAGAAAGCAGTAAGAGAAAAAATGGTGCCGCCGCTGGTGACGTACTTGTCAAAAACAAGACGGACAGGGTTGTCCAGACACTGCCACATCCTGGGCAGCACCGTTTGTAGAGCTAAAGCCATCAGCCACAGCGGCAAACAGCACAAACACACGCACTGATGGCAAGCAGGGTCTGAGATTTCACACCAGCAGCTCAGAAGACAGACATTTCGCACCCAGCGCCTGTTCCCAGGCTGCTTACAGACACAAAACCCAGCTCTGTAACTAAGTCATGCTTTTCCGAGGACCTGCTGGTGTAACTGGGTTTTAAGAATAATTAAGTGCCACAGAATATGCCAGTCTGTACAGATTAATCTGGATTGCAGGTTGGGAACTAGACAGCAGAGGCCAAGTTGTCCTGCCTTCTAAGTCATCTCAGGAGTATCTCCTTGGCCATCTTATCACCGCGCAAGCTACACCACCATTATTCAATCTGACAGACTGCTACAGAAACAAATGACATCTTTCAGCTGCAATGCCAGTGACTGATTTAAAGAGCAAACACCTGACTGCCTTAACCGGTTTAGGAAGCAAGAATGACTTCATCTTCCTGACTGCTGGCCCAAGGACCGCCAGCGGCACCCACCAGCTTCAGATGGCAGCGGGTTTTCTCTGGCACACCGCTACTGCTGCCACAGCACATCGAGGAGGAATGATAGAAAGCAGCATGGGGAACTCACCTGTCCGAGCCATCCTTCATGTGGACTTTGGCATAAAGGACGTCCATCATGGCAGGGTCGTCATTCATGTACTCCACTCCTGCCACCTCCACGGTCAGGGGCTTCCCTCCAGCAATTTGGCTAAAATGCAACAAAACCCTCGTGTTAAAAAGCAAAATGTCACACCCGCTTTCGAAATACAATGCATAGCACTCCTCATGCACGCACTGAATATTTGGTTTTACTAAGGGAATGATATACATTTTTTGCTATAGTTAAACACAACTTTGAGGTTAAGTGGGACTTAAATGTGATATCGACCAGTGATATGCCCAGATATGGGGCAGTGCACTCCACCTTCCCATATCTTGCAGGTTGCTTGCACTGAAAAAACTCAAACAGAAAAAAGGCTCCCTGATTTCTAAAGCTCAAAAGGCTCCAGCTGCTATCGTCTCATCGTCTCAAGAAATACCATAAACACATTTAAAGGCATACGTTCAGTGCTTTAGACACGCATTAAGCCACCTTGTCAGTGTTCACAGGCCATCTCAACGCAGAGATCTCCAGTTACATCTCAGGCAACCTATCGGCAGCAAAACGGTACAAGCTCTCACTCCAGAGAAGCTCCTGCTTTCCCTGCGATGAGAGCGATCGTGACACAAAGTCTCCAGCTCGTTGATTTTCGCTGGGAAAAGCACTCGATACAGAATGCGGTTTTAAGTACACTTCAACATCCGCTCACAAATGCTGGAAGTAAATAGAGCTGTTTTAAAATCAGCTCCAGCTCCTCTTGCAGGAAGGCAAACCCGAAAGTGCGTGCAGGATATATATAACGTGCGCTCCCACACCTGCAAACGCACCGTGAAGTGTATCTGCTTCCAAACACGCCACCTCCTTGCCTTTACCGTCAGAACATCGCAGGGAGGCGAAAGCTCCCTGTGGGTAAGTGCCATTGTCTCATTTAACACCGAGGCTTCGTGGAAAGCACAGGGAGTGTCTGGGCAGGCAGAAGTAATAAACATGAGTTAACAACGCGAGCGTGACTTTGCTCTAACCTTGCTCGCTTCTGTTCAGCTCGCCTGAGAGACCGCTTTTGAGATCCTCAGCAAAGTTTCCCAGGTGGGATAAAGAGATTTCCCCTTCCACTGTGTTTACTGGGAGGAAAACAGCGCGAGCGTGTTGCTGTGTACATCACATCAAGAGCGCTCAGCACCCCATACTCTCAAGAGGGTGACCAAGGGCACATCTGCTTTCACACGGCACTGCCTGCATTTAGAAAAATAAACGATCGCTAATGAAGGTTTATGGGGGTGGAAGGGAGCCTCAATTAATTTTCAAAGTGTATTTATTTGGGTGTGGCAGGGGAAATAACCTAAAGGTTACATTCAAGTGTTGATTCCCCCTCCGCTAAAGGAAATGGAGAGTAAAGATTTTTCTCTGCCTCAGTTCAATCCACTTAGGAGGAAGCTCGGACTTCCCAAATATTGAGGGCAGAGTCTTCCCCTGGAAACGCACTTGCATTTCTGTTCAACAGCTGAAACACTGGAGCTGTCATTTTAAAAGGCAGAGGTAGGAATTTCTGGCCATGCATTAATTCCCACAGATATTAGCTGGCACAGTGTGGCTAATTCTTCATGCACCCAGGCAACAAATAAATAAAAAAAATTAAAAAAATCAAGGACCCGTGCTCTATGTGCAAAGGCTTTGCAGAATTAAATAAATAAACCAATCCCTCAGGCCATCTCCAATTTCTGAACTGAACAGAGATAAGCTAATTACAGTGTCATTCAACCACGTTTACAGTTAAAGCCCTAACACCTGCATCTCAGTGTTAACAGGCACCGAGAAAGCCCCAGTCCTGGAGCGGCACTGAACATTTCAGATGGATTACTCACACGGCTCCTGCTGGCTTCCCTGCACACAGCTCCCTGCATCGAGGAACGCATGTCAAGGACACCTCAGCATCTGCTCAGAGGCAGGGGGGAAGCAGCGCGCCAGAGACTGCTGCAGACAACGCGCGCAAAGGTAACGCAGCCCGTCCCTCCCTCTGCAGCAGGCAGGGGACAACAGCACAAACGGCTCGTGCAAAAATAACGTTGTGACTGCTCAGTGATTTCTGACACTCCCACTGGAAATGTTTCAGCCTTTTTCTAAATTTCTAGAGTTGAGATAGACCATTTAGCTGCTTTTCTTTTTGCTGTCCCTTGTCAAAGACAGCTTGCTGCTTTTCCCCCCACTCAAGTTCTTGGTGATGACATCCCCTTTTTATCACTTACTCCACAAAGTCCTCTTTGCATCGCTGTAGGAGGTCACAGGCTTTCTGGATCTCTTGTTCGTTCAGAAGTACCAGCGTCCCAAGAGTCAGGTGAAGCTTGGCTGGGTTCTGGAACAGGCTGCTGCTGACCCCGTGATCCTGCAAATCAGTCAATCGATCATATAGAGGTGTCTTATCTCACACACACATACACACACACCCCCCTCCACCAGAGGGATAAATACTAGAGAACAGGTAGTGGGTCACCAAACCTTTTATCTCTGCATCACTCTTCCAGTTTGTAGCAACCAGAAGTTGAAATAAGAAACAAAATTTCACGGGCTTTGCGAGGGAGCGAGCTCAGTCCGGCAGGTGAGACGCAGCCCCACAACTGCACGCATCCCCCCTGCCTGCCTTTTCGGCGGAGCTGCTGAAGGGCAACCGGGAAGCTCATTACGACAGGCTCTAACTCAGGACCCGGGACTGAGGACCCGCTCACTCATACAGGGTTTTGAGAGGAGACTTCCACAGCTGTCAAAGCTGTCAATGAACTCGACACAAGTCAGCACAGATTTATAACTTGAGTTAAGTCCATTTTTTGTGCGATAAAGCTGGAACCAGCTCTAGTGATAAGCTCTAAATGGTCTCTAAATCCTGTCTAAATACAGGTTGCACTTTACAACACAAGCACAGCTAATACCGCTTCTGATAATTACATTTTTCTTGTTCCCACGTGCCCCATAGTTTGGCGAGATGAATTATGTTAAATTTCCTTTATAAGAAGAGCTATGTGTTGTTACTTGGGAAGAACAGCTCCCAGGTGGAGCAGTGGTCACATTCAGCTTTAAGAAACACGCTCTTTTGTTAGGGGATATTTATAAAAATACCTCAATGATGGTTAACACGCCCATATTAAAACAATTATTTCCACTTACTGGCCATTTCCCATCAGCGCATTAAATAACCTCAACGTCTAACTCCAGAAGAAGCCAACCTGCCAGGCCACTGAAGCCTTTCTCACTCTGCAAGAAGTCCACCGCCCAAGAATGACAGCTTTGAAGTTTCTCGCTGCACTTCAGAGTTTGAAATAAAACCTTTCAGCTGTTTAAACGCTGCAGTATCTCAGCCCATCAGAGTTTAACGCCCCACACTTCACCAGGCATTTTTCATGCCTAATGACAATATCCATGCCCTCCTCTACAGCAGGGCTCGTGGGCTGGGCTGGAGATGAGCCAGCCTGCAACACAGAGGCCGAGGGCTTGCTCCAGCAGCTGGAGGCCGGCAAAGCGCGGCAGTCCCCAGAAAGCACATATATACCTTCTACTGCTGCTAATTACTTTATTGCCGAGTGAAACCCCAAATCGTACCATGCTGGTAGTGGCAAAGCATGTGGCAAACCCCAGCACCACGCAGCAGCCGGAAAAAAGCACCGACTAACTACATCAGGGCACATCAGGAGCAGAGAGGGACGGCTCCATCTCACTTCTCCCCCCCTTCCCCTCTCTGCATTCGTCTTCCTTTAATTCATACCACTGTTAACACGCATGACAGGACATGGTTTCTCTCCGTCAGCCTCTTTTCTCTAATGGTGTCTGTAGCCAGAGGGTATTTGGCCCATCATAAAACGGTAGCTTGGGTAATAGAAACCGGAAGAAAGTTCGATTTATCCTTGCCGTGGACAACTGATGTCACTCGCACAGCACGCACAGACGATGTACAGCAACCACAAAGCAGTTTGCAGGTCAGAAAGCAAAAGCCCTACCCTCCTTCACTGCCCCAGTACGATTTGTACTGTAAACACCAACCTGCCCCAAAAGCAGCGTTCTCCTCTGAGCTTTCCAACACCTGAGCGTGGGCTGACAGCTGACAAAGCGATGGCATGTCACCTCCACAAGCCGCGCTACCGCTGCTGGGGAGATTAGCAGGGAAGAATGGTGCAGAGTGAGCAGGCTAAGACCTAGATAATCTTCCTGGTTTACTCCCTAGTGTTTCAGATAGCTCTGAAAAACCCTGCTTACAGCCCTACTCTTTCACAGGCCAGCAGGTCCCACTTCTCCCACACATAAAATAGATGCTACGTCAGAGGTAGCTCTCCCTGGAACAGGCAATGTTTCTGCGAGCGTCTTAGCAGCCCTTCGTGGCTGGGTGATGCTCACTGAGATGCAAAAAAGTCTGAGCCCATTTATTCTAATCCCAGATTATGATAAACTATCAGCAACCACCGTGTCACCTCACAGGAAGCTGTCCTGTCCGCTGGCATCAGTCCTCTGCAACGTGGCCAGCAGGAATATGCGGTTCATAACTACTGCTAAGGGAAAATCACATCCACCTCCAGGAAGAATGAGCCCAAGAGATGTGATCCTGTCAATGTTGTGATTTTGGGGCTTTATGGACATCTTCCAAATACCAAAGGAACCCTCTCAAGATAAGCTACAACCATATAAGCAGGAGTGGGGAATGAGATTCGTCATCACAGGTGGGCAGAGGGATCCATCGGGATCTAAGCCATGCTCTCCAAATGCCTCTTGGCGAAAAGCTCCTCTTTCACCAGTCTCCTCCCCTGTGCAGCGGAAGGTGGACACTCCTCATAGCCCAGTCGGAGTGTCTCGTGGCAAGCAGTGGCTTCCAGCCCTAATGAAAGGAGAGCACCAGAGCAGAGGAGGGGAGGTGCCACAGCAGGGCATCCCCGTATTCTACAGGGGAGACTGAAAGCGGTGCATTTGCAGGGACTTGACGGCAGATACAAACGCATTATCTATTGTCTCTCAAAAAATTTACTGTTCAACCTTGGGTTCTCTAAGGATGCACTGAAAGGCAGGAAGAATATCTCCTTTACGCACCATTCGTCTGCGATGACCATCCATTTTAGCTTGTGCCTCTCCCTGACACTGCCCTGTCATGGTCAAAAAACAACTGATTTCCACACATTTAGCCTTAAAAATTAATTTATTTCCTCCCGCCTGCTACTTAAACTTTTACCTTTGCTCTCCTCCTTTAGAAGGAACAAGGAAAAGGTTTTATCCAGTCTTCACCTCTCTTTGCAAAGCCCAAGCATGTTGTTCCTTCAAATCTAAGACCCTGTAGTAGAGAAACCATAGACCACAACACACTTCAGGCCTTCTACATGACAAGGCAAAGGATCAAACTCCTTAGCTCTTCCTCCCCGGCTGCATCCTCTCTACTGCCTTAAGAGCTTCCAATATTTGCAGACAGCTTTATGATTTCTTTTTTTTCTTAATAGCAGGATACTGTGTGCCAGCTATATGCGCTCTCCCACCCTGATCCACAAAGGAGTGAGCCAGAAAAGCAGAATTTCCTCAGAACGGACTGAAGAGCTGCAGGCTGAAAAACCCCTCCCATTTTCTGTCCCTTCCACTCCGAGATGTAATACCTCATTAGCAATGTTTGATATTTACAGGTTGCCATATATTACAGCAATCGTATTTCTTTTCCGTGCTACATCTGCAGCCTGTTAAGACTGCAAGTGCTGCGTTTGCACAGCTCTGAAAGACCCAACTGTGATTTTTCACAGCAATATTACTGCAAAGTCTCTTCCCTTTTCCACCTGCGTACTCAGGCAGACGTTTCAGTCCTCCTCGCTCTGACACCTACACGACTGTGTGAGGAGACTTCCAAGGTCATCCAGTCATCCGGACCTCCCACCGCGCCATGCCAGTAAAGAGCCTGTCCAGGTGAGCCACCTCCCCGTATTGTTATTAAATTAGCCTCAAAGGAGCCTCCCCTCAGCCCCACTTCATTGCCTGGCAGCCCTAAACCGTACCATGGACCACGTTCCGTATTCCAACACACGGTTCATGTTATAAAAAAATGTCTTAAAGACCCACACGCACGCACACACAAAAAGTTAGAAAGCACGTACCCACCAACATAACCCTGTGCTATAAAATATAAATGAATGGTTGTCATGGCAACTGCTTCAGAGAGAAATAGAGTCCCTTACAAATGCTCAATGGCCAGAAGAAATCCTCACACATGCACACCCGGTCCTTTCCCTTCCTTACCATTATTACCGAGCTTCATTCAAAGACTGGGGTTTACCTAATTCTGCAATATTTTGCACCAGCAAATTGCAACAGGAAGATAAGTGCGCTGCTTCTGTCAACTGAAACCTATTCGGATTTCTCCAAGTATCCTGAGAAATCCCCTTGCTTCGGACAAATCTATAAGCTCTCTTATTGCTCTGTGAGGCACAGTTTTGAATTACTGTTTTTCATTACTGACACGCTTTCCAGCAGACCCTGCTGTGAGATAAAGTGGTATTAGAGTGGCATTACCGGCTTGTGGAGTGATTGAGAGACATACGGGGCTGCAATATACTCCTTGAACTAACAGCCAGCAATATATCTAGAAACCCTTTTGCTAATACCAGGAGAAGGAAGGGCAGAAAAATAAAGCACCATATATTCCTAGGCTATACATATGCAAACCCCCCAATACCTGCCACTGACCGAATTCCACATTTCAAACTAAAAATGGAAACTGTAGAGCTGATGTAAGCAGTACCGGGAACATTTCAGGCTCTCCTGAGAGGCACAGGACATGGAGCAGTGCTAAGACAACTCCACAGCTTCCAGGCCGGGGCACCTCGCACCCACACAGTGCAGAGAGCGGAACGGCAGCCCCAGCCCTTCTCCTCCACCCACAGAGAGGTGTCCTGCCATAGGGCAGCTTCAGCTTGCCACTGTTTTGGGAGATTCCCCGAAGCACTTTGATGACTTGGCAGCAGCAAAAGGCATGCTATGTCTCAAGTGCCGCATCCTCTCGGCGATATCGCTGTTACCGGTATTAGGAGGATTCATGCCCCGGTGCTGGGTCTGAGAACAGTTGAAGTCTGAGGTTACTGAAAGCCAGAAGTAGCTGTTAGGCCAAAATGTGCTCCTGTGCGCATGCCCACGCTGCAGCATCCCTCACCATGACGCAGAGCCTTACAGGAGTCAGTGCCGTCCAGACACAGAACTAAAACTGCGGGAGAGACAGAAGGTCAGGTGAGAGGAGGAAAAATTAGCGCGACTCGCCTGGCCAGCGGTGGTCTCAGCACTCCTCTGACCAAGCTTGGGTTTCTGCAGCTTTTCAGGACACGGAGTATGTGAAGGTTGGCACATGTTCCCAGGCAGCTCCTTCTGAACGTGACTGACAACACCGGGGAAAGCACCAAGATTAATGTATGAACGTGTTTCTAAGGGGATGGCAGACCTCCATGCCTACCCAGGGATGCAAAACGATACTTAAGAGCGAGCAAGAGACAAACAACGTGACAGAGACAGATCAGGAAGGGTCTGAAGAGCCAGTAAGGTCACCAGCCAAGGCAGGGACAATGGAGAGTTGCAGAGGTGCAACCAAACCAGCAGGCAGGAAAAAATGAGTGCTCTGCAAGGAGAAGCGCTAGTCCTGTACGAGGGCAGTGTGTTGCAGGCATAAAAACACAGGATGACAGCATGAATGACAGCATTAGCTGCCAAGATGAATAAAAGAGGCCACATCTTAGAGACGTGACACTGAAAGGATTCACCTGACGCCGAGGCACCTGGAAGCCAGAACCCATCAAGACATACGGGATGACACCAAGGTTACTGCCCGCACAGCAGGCAGGTCTGGGTTCGCTGTCCACGGGGGGACACACGAGAGACCCACAGGACCTGCTGGCAGACAGCTCGGTGGAGGAGGAGGGTCAGATAAGCAGAGTCCAGGATGCCAAAGCTTCAAGCAGAGCAGGGCCAGACCTCGAGGGAGATCAGGTGAAAGGACTGTAACAGCCATAAGCCCAGGTAGAAGGGGACAAAGGGCAAGAGAAACACCAGACTGAAAGCAGGGGTGCAGTCCAGGGCCAACGGCATGAACAGCCACTACCAGAGCCCCATGCTGAAGGTACCAGCCCCTTGAAGAGCCACTTCTCTCCCTGTGACTTTGGTGTGTCCCCACACTCGGACTGGAACTAGAAACCAACAGAGGGAGCCAGGCCACCACTGATGCCAGCCCGAGGTCCGGCACTTTCTGTTCAGCCAGCACTTTCTCAGGCTAATGTTTCCATCCCTCTGTCTTCAGGGCTTTCTTTTAATAACAGTAAGCTTTAATAAAGGTAGCTGCCGCTGGCTAATGGGGATAGCTGATCCAGCCAGTGATATCCTCCCAGCCTGAGGAAAGGATGCTCGTGGCACTGCACTGGTTGTTAATCCGTGGATCTGTTGGCCAGTTTTGGTTGTATTTAACATCAAGTGGAAAGCTGAGTGATAGAAAAATCCTAAAATGTCATGGAAATAGGCTGCTGGGTGGAGAAGAGGGACTTAAATCAGAACTGCCAGGAAAGACAATTCTGCTCTTGGAGATGAGACAACTGACATGCAAGCGACCACGAAAACTTGAGTAAGAACTCCTGTCTCCCCAGCTATCAGATAATTCACACCCACGGCATGAAGGCATAGGAAACTAAACCTCTTAAACTGTGCTATCGGCAAGATTATATTTTCCCCTTTGAAAGGCACTGATGGACATGAAGGCAAGAGTATCAGCCCACAAAACCCTGCTGCGTGTACGCAATCTAACCTGCAGTGGTCACAAAGAGGAACTCTTCTCTCTTACCTAGAGATGTCCTGCCAGCTGACTCAGAGGACACGGCAATTTAATAATACCATTCCCTCTCCTCAGCCTGGCCCCATGCACTGACATACCGCTTCTGTCAAACTAGAAGCACGCTAATATAAAACAGGGAATACACCGCTTTCCCTTCATTCCGTCCCTCATTTCCCTATGCCTAACTATTTCCTGCTGCTCTCAATGCAAGATCTGAAGGCAAGCAGGAGGGACTGTCAGCACAGCGTCTCATGGGGAAGAAGGGAAACGATTAGATTTGCAGGATGGCATGTGCTACCAAGTCATTTCTCCCTCAGCTCCACTAATGACACCCATCTTCCTTCGCTGTCAGTAACCAAAAGAAAAGTGAAATAGAAGCAGCAGCAAACTCGTGAATTCCTACCTGGTTTCACAGTCATGTAGAAATCATATAAAATGCAGAAAAGTCCACTACATTATTTAGTGGCTTTCCTATTAAAAAAACACCAAACGCTCTTTTGAGTCTTGGATATCCTCCCACCTAGGAAAACCTTTAAGGAGAACAAAATATTTTACTAACAATTTACTAAGTAAGCCATTCTACTTTCCAGAAGATTTCACAACAGCACTCAACAAATTCACGGCAGATCCGCCAACTTAAGTAAAAGGCCTGTTAAAAACGCATTCCTAAGAAATAGAATAGAATAAGGCCTTCAAGGCAAACGCCAAAAAGCTATCTCAATAAATGAAACGGCACTTTGCTGAAGGGCTTCCGCTTGATTTTAATTCTCACACGGATCCTCACCTTTGAGCATTTCTCCAACACTTCCTCCTTGAACTGCAGGAACTTCTCCTGGATCGCGGGCTGGTTGAGAGCAAAGGACAGGAAGTGTGTGAAGGGCTGCTTCTTACGGAAGCTGTCCAGGAGGACATCGATCCGTGTTCGGGCAGAGATGACACCGCTGCGATGCTGCCCTGTAATCACTGCAAGGAAACCAAAGCAATACCTGTCTGGTTTCCGTGAAGCTACAGAGAGACTGCTGACACCCATGCAAAATAAAAAGTAATTGAATGGATCGTGATTTTACACAATATTTATCTGTGCGCTTTAAAATATCAATATTGGAGGATACTGTGAAAGTAAGAATACTTCCTCCAGGAGCAGCCAGGACGGAATTAGAAAAACCTGCACTACAGCACCTCTCTACCCTTAGCCCTGGCCTCGCTGAAGAAGCGATAGGAATTAAAACCCCCAACCGTGCACAGAGAAACCTCAGCAGGCTCCCTGCTTGACTTAAAAAGCCTGACACGGCTGTGCTTTCCTCTGTAAAGACAGGATGATGCCATCAAAAGTATCCCTCTGCTCTCAAGAAAGTCACCTCTGAGTGCCTAAAAACAATAACTAAGCATCTGTCATTTCAGCGGCTCTTCAGATTTCTAGAGCATTATTTCAAGTTTTCACAGAGGCAGTCAAAGTGAAAAAGAAAAGAAAAAAATCTATCAAAGATCAAGATGGCCTATATCATTTGTGCATGCACTTCAAGGCACCAAACAGAGAACACTTGAACTTGAAAGGAAAGAACTGTGAGGAGCAAAATTTTCTTGGCTTCCTATTATTACATGTTTTCAACATCTCTCAACCATCCTAATAGTCCTTCAGGGTTCTCAGAAAGAAGTCAAGACCCACTTCTTGAGAAGTACCGCCACATTCCTGTGCAGCACCACAGCTGGATCCCCCTCGTCACTTGCTCCTCACAGCTCTGTCATGAACGTAACTGTATGCCGTGCCAATTATCACCACAGCGTGCGTAAGGGGCCCTTCAGATACCCACTCAGGCAGAAACTCGCACAGGCCAGCCCTTAGGAGCAACGCCTCCTTTCTTTTGAAGTCACTGGAAGTGATGAGAAGGAACATACGGTACAAGAAAGCCTGCTCTCACTCTCAGGATCAAGTGACAGCGCCAGAAAGGCAGCAACGTCATCAAAACACTTCTCAGATTAAAGCAGGTGCTGAAATTTATTTCAGGCATAAATATACGAGGCGGCAATTTTTTCTGGATGCATGTTACAGCTCCTCGTTAATGGAAATAGTATTAATTTAAAAAAAAATAAATAACCCAACAAAACCAAAAAACCACCCCAACACATTCAGGCCCAAAGTCCTCAAGCCAGTCATTTAAGGCCTAGAAGTGACTTCATTGAGACTATCCATAGACTTAAAATAGATTTTTTTTTTTTTACCCAAAAAAACCCTTATATTGCTTTATAAGGATTTATAGATAGGGGAAAAAAGCTCAGGAGAAAAGTGATTTTTCAAAGGCCATAAAGGGAGTCAGCGCCATGTCAGAAGCAGGAATTAAAGGAAAAACACCTCCTATGCTCCCTGCCTGTTCAAATCATGTCTGCGCAAGAGCCAATGAGAGAACACCCATTTTGTGCATGTTCAAGCTCACCAATTTCTCCTTCCACTCCAGGCTTGGGAATGCTGATGGAGGTTCGAGTCTCTGTTTCTAGCTTCTTCTTGGTCTCCCCTTTCTTTCCAATAATGTACCTGGAGGCATAAAAGTGCAAGAGAGTCACTTACTCAGTGTTGCTGGGCCGCTCTCCATCGAGTGCGTCCAGCCAGCAGATGAACCCTGCCACAGGCAGCTGGTCACCCCCAGATTCTGTATCTCTGTGCCAGAGGGATGCGCGCAGTCAGCTCCAGGCACAGGACCCGTTTACTCCCAGGAGTCCAAGCGTGACCAGTCTTGCATGAGGGGATGATGCTAAGCTGTGGCTCGCAACTGGCTTAAGCTAAAATAAGTCAGTCGGTCCATGACAGCTCTGCCCAGCACATCCTGACACAGCTTATTCATCAGCTGGGTTATCCTTTTTTCCCATTATCCCGGACGATGAAGAACTAAGGGCACTTTTTTCTGCTCTTTGCTTTGCTCAAGATAGTAATTTGCCAGCATCCAAACACACAACAGAACAGCTTTCCTTCTCTGTGTCTCAGTAAAACTATTCAACCGATAAAACTGTCAAAAATAACTAGATAAAGCTTTGAACACTACAGGCTTCCCAGTAAACACCACATTTGAGTCAGAGTCAATTCCAGTCGTGTGTGCTTTCTCTCAGAGCTTTCACAAACTCCCCCTGCCAGGCTGCTCGCCCCAGTTCTTCCTCCCCTTCTTCCCCCCTCCCTGATGCTTTTATGTTCAAGGGAAGAACACTCAAAAACTCCTGCCAGCAAGAAAGCACCACCTGCTGTCTGTCACAGGGGAGGCCAGGAGTCAAGCGTGGCACAACTGCACTAAAAAGGCATTGCCAATTTTCCCTTCCCAAACGCTAAAATCCACATCCACAAAACGGAATATATTTCAGAGAGCCGGCGCTTACCCCGACCTCAAAGAAAAAAATACCCTGAGCTCAACCGCTTCCCAGCAGCAACTCAAATAAACCAGAAACACGTAGGCTCACTTGTATAACGGGCTGGGAACCTCCACTCTGCACTGGAAGCCTTTCTCAGTTTCTTCCACCACAAAGGCATCACAGGGTTCATCTGCGCAGTCACCCGGGCCTACCAGAAAAAAAAAAAAAAAAAAACCCAAACAAACAAAAAAACAACAACAGACCTTGAACAACCTCTGTAAAGTTTGGCAGCACTTTGTGTAGGACAATGGTCTCACAGCCGCCTTCTCCCAAGGTTAAGTAAAGGGAGAAACAGATTCCTCTCCATTGTGGCTAACTGCTTTTTATTTCACCTTACTACCAGCTCAGGAAAACATAATGACTGCTTCTAAATCCGCGGGGCCGGGAGGTGCAGGAAAGCAGTAGTTACAGCCCAGGTTTTCTCTCAGCTGGAAGCTGCGTAGCTACCCAGTGGGGATGGTCTCTCCTCCTTGGCAGGCTGGAAGCCACCACCCCATTCAGAGACCTGAGCAGGAATTTGGTATTGCAGAAGAACACCAATAAAAGGCGGGGACAGTTTTGGTTCAAGGGTTCAGGTAGTCCTCCTACGCCTCCTCTCTGACACGTACGGGGACAAATTTGGGTGGCAAGCTGCTTATAAAGCTTTGTTCAATCCAATGAAATGCAGGATGGAGGGAGAAACAGGACACAACAGCCACAACCCTTTCCATCTGAGAAATAACAGCCGAGCTCTTCTGTGCCCACAACTCATGCAGAAAGGCAAAATATATCAGAACAGGAAGAATTCTGCCCCAAAAATAGGTTAACACCTTCCAAAAGCCAGATTATAAGAGGCCAGTTCTTCAAGGGGCAAACACCGCAAGGACAGAGGATCTTTAGCGAATAGATTCCACTCCTGCGGTACCTGCAAATAATCGCACTACCAAAAAGAAAGGCACTTCAGGAACCCAGGGAAAACCGATCAATAGGGCTCATTTTTTCTCCTCTTTACTGGAGATCTTTCACAGCCAGCAAACATAACTGACAGCCAGCAGCACAGGCACCCAAACCCACATTTGGTAACCGGCGTTACGTGCACTCTTTGGCCGGCAGCATCACCAAGGACCAACGCAAAGCATTTTTCTCCCTCTTGAACACCTCACTCCACCACGCAGGCAGGTCCTTGAGCATGTAAAGACATCAGAGAGAACTCCAGGAGCTCCCTAGGTTGCCAGGGTGGATGATTTCATCCGTAGCAAGTCCTCACGCAGCACTCATTACCTGCACAGAAATCCTCATCCTCCTCCTCGTGCTGGTAGGCCTGCTCTTGAATGAGAGTCTTCCTGTATACTCGCCCCCCGATCCTTATCAGAGTGGGCCGCAGAACATCCATCCCGCTCCTCCTCCTCCTCCTAATGCAAATACAAAGACAGCTTTGCTAACTTATGACAAGGAAAGGTAAATTCCAAAGTTTCCTCATGGATAATTTGTAAGAGGCATTGGGGGAGCTCTGAGGGACTCATCAGTAAAGAGTGAGGTCTGTATTTCCAGAAGAGCAGTAACTCCTCCTATACATACGCACAAGAGGTTTCAGAAAAGCAATACCTTCTCAAACTTTAACGCTCAAAGGCTGTTCTTCCAAGAACTTACAAGTATACTCTTTGTCAGCTCATAAAGCCAGGAAATTTAAGCAATGTAAGATACGTAACGAAGCATCGGTGTTTTCAGCCCTGCAAGGAGGTCAGCCACTGATCACTGCGCTCCCTGAAACTCACAAGTTTTAGCCAAAACCCACCATGGCCTCAGTCAACGTGCTGTCTTAGTACGGTTCAGGATTCTGAACAATTTCACCTCATTATCTTCCGTAGCTGCAGACCAAGGAGACCCCAGCCTCTTGCAAGCAATCCCCGACAACGCTGGCCTCCCTCAAACCACCTGCCATCCTCTGTTGGTTTCCCAAAGGCCCGAGGAGCTTTTCCAAAGCAAACCTGGTTCCCTGGATCTGCTCAGGGGGTGGCTGGGGAAGGGAAACAAAGCGCTCCGAGGGGTCGGCGCTTGCCAGTGTTAGCGGTTACACCTCAGCGCGGCAGGTTTGAGGAGAACATGTAGAAGTCTTAGCCTACCCCGCATTATTCCAAACGATATTAGAAACACTGAATTAAACTTTTTACAGCACAGAGCGTTCTATGGTGTAAAAGCAACAGGGCGATCCGATGAACTGGCAGGCACCTGCCAGAGACTTCACATCTTCAGTGTTCTCTTTTTGTTGTTAACACTGGATGTATCCTGCTTTTAAAACAGAAGTTTCCTCTTACTCAGAAGACAGAATCTCCACCAAAATGTTTGCCTTTGTCAGAAGGTTCACCTGCCCACTACAACACAACCCGTCCAGGAAAAAAAACGAAGCGGTGGCCTCTAAAGATGACTTTACCTTGAAGTGTGTTTATTGCACAGACATAATTTCACCAGTTTAAGTGACGACAAATTGGTCAGTTTCCCCCTCAGCAGGGGAAAAGTTTAAGGTTTAAGTTAAAAGTTTAAGCATTTGACACTGTCCCACACTACATCCTGGTCTCTAAATTGGAAAAGCATGGATTTGATGGATGGGTCACTCAGTGGATAAGGAACTGGCTAGATGGCCACATTCAAAGGGTTGCAATCAATGGCTCAGTGTCCACATGGAAACCGGTGATGAGCGGCATTCCTCAGGGATCAGTACTGGGACCAGTGCTGTTTAACATCTTTGTCGGTGACATGGACAGGGGGATTGAGTGCACCTTCAGCGAGTTTGCCAATGACACCAAGTTGTGTGGCGCTGTCAACACGCTGGAGGGAAGGGATGCCATCCAGAGGGACCTAGACAGGCTGGAGAGGTGGGACCATGCAAACCTCATGAAGTTCAACCAGGCCAAGTGCAAGGTCCTGCACCTGGGTCATGGCAATCCCAGGCACAAATACAGGTTGGGTGAAGAACGGATAGAAAGCAGCCCTGCTGAGAAGGACTTGGTGGTGTTGGTGGGTGAGAAGCTCAACATGAGCCAGCAGTGCACACTCGCAGCCCAGAAAGCCACCTGCACCCTGGGCTGCATCAAAAGAGGTGTGGCCAGCAGGTCGAGGGAGGTGATTCTGCCCCTCTACTCTGCTCTGGTGAGACCCCACCTGGAGTCCTGTGTCAGAAATTCTTGGCTGTGAGGGCGGTGAGCCCCTGGCCCAGGTTGCCCAGAGAAGCTGTGGCTGCCCCATCCTTGGAGGTGTTCAAGGCCAGGTTGGACGGGGCTTGGAGCAGCCTGGTCTGGTGGGAGGTGTCCCTGTCCAGGGCAGGGGGTGGCACTGGGTGGGCTTTAAGGTCCCTTCCAATCCAAACCGTTCTGTGACTCTAAGGCTTTTCCCCTCAGCAGTTCCCAGGACCCCTGAGCCCCCACCCAAAGCCAGCGCAAGGCCAGAAGGGTGGGCGGGCGACAGCCAACGGCGACACGGCGAACGAGCTCGCCCCAGGCCCGGCGGGTAACGGCCGCCCCAACCGTCGCTAACGGTTACCGGGCCCTGCCACCGCCCCGGAAGTAGGGCGGGGCTGCGCGCGCCCTCCCCGCCCCAGCATGCACCGCGAGCGCGACCCCGCGCGCCGCCTGCGCCGAGCCGTCCGGGCGGCCGGGTGAGGCACGGAGGGACCGGCCGCGCCCCGGGAAGGGGAAGAAGGGGAAGGGGGGCGGTCCGGGCAGGAGACGGGTGATGGGCCGNGGCGGTGCGCTGCGCATGCGCATTGGCGCTATTGAGGCCGCCGTCTGGTTGGAGTGTGGGCAGGGCGCCGCGCATGCGCAATGCCATCAGCCCGCCCTCCGCACCAAGCTGGTGGGTGCTACAGCGCTCAGGCGATGGAGGTGCGGGCTTCGTGCTTGCCTCAGCCTCTTTAAAATAAAGACCGTGCCAGGAGGTTTTTATAAATAAAGACCTAGGAGCCCGCCAATGGTTGCGACCCCCAGTTGGCATCCTTTCAGTGCAAAGCATCGTCTGGCTTCCCGGGCCTGCCCAGGTTCGTTGAGGAAGGTGTTGCTGTATGTATCATAAGCCGTTTTAAAAGTTTATTTTGCCCAGGCGTTTTCCTTCACAGCCTGCTGCAAGCTGGTAGTTGGTTTTGTATTCTGCACAGTAAATGAAACAACCTTGAGATTAACTATGAAGGAATGCACAATTCCTAGTTGTTAGAGCCTTTTAAAAACCCATTTTCTCCACTAAATCCTTGGGTGCTTTCCAAAGGCACTGTCTGCATAGCCTAGAGAGTCTGCAGAAGTGTGTTAAATAGGTAGGATAAAAGAAATGCATTAAATGGGCAGGATAATTGGGGAATGTTTATAAGTAGTTTGGAGGAGTAGAGAGTGCTGTCAGTTACCAGTGCTTGGTGACAGATTTTTTACTGTCAGAGAGGTATGTGACACGATTAAGTACTCCATCATGCCAAATATACAGCCAATACCTCTTAAAAATAGGGCTGAGAAAGAGGTATGGAAGAGGCGACCGTGTTTGACCAGTACAGGCAGACAGATGCTCAGCTGCTGCCGGTTTTGGTCAAACATAGTGTTTTAAAAGCAAAAGCACATCTGGAGTGATGCAAAGCACAGTTGCCGCAAACTAGGCACAGCGTGGCTTCGTGCAGGATGTGGCGCTGGAACTGGCAGTCCTGCGGGCTTCCAGGTTTTATGAGGCAGCAGGACTTTTTTCACTGTTTGTTCTCCTGGAAACGAGGCAAAAAGAAGAGGGGGAAAAAAAAATAAATATCTTTTTATGACGCTGGGGAGCGGGAAAAGTGCCAAGCAGCTGAAGGCCAGCAAATTCAGGCCAGCGACCTGTGCCAGGTTATTTTTATGCACGCTCCGATGGTGCCACTGCATTCCCAGGCCCCCTTTGTTGGAGGGGTCAGAGCGTAGGTGACCGTCAGTTTCTGGTTGCCACCACGTGGTGTGACAGCTCACTGCAGCCGTCCCCGCAGCGGGCGTGGGCAACCCTCTCCCACGCAGGCAGGGCAGCCTCCAACCACCAGCGCTTTGAGGCTGCTGAGCCATGGAGTGGGGGCGGTAGCCCAAAGCTGTGCTCACTGCCTCTTCCTGGACCTCGCCGCCTTCATCCGCCGTCAGATATGTGTGTGGTTGCTGGCTTTGCGCCCTGGGAAACTCACGAGATGCCTTTCCTAACTCCGTTTTGCTCCCTTTTTTGTTCTTTTAGGCTGGGACAGGGTGAAATGGCAGCCTCTTCCTCATCCTCATCAGCTGGCGGAGTCAGCGGCAGCTCTGTAACAGGATCGGGGTTCAGCGTTTCGGACCTGGCGCCACCCCGAAAAGCCCTCTTCACTTATCCCAAAGGAGCTGGGGAGATGCTGGAAGGTGATTGCTCCTGCTTTTCTCCTTCCCCGCTTGTCCTGAGGTGCAGGGCGTTGCTGAGCTTGGCATCCCACTGGCTTTTGGACTTCAGCTGGCAAAAGCCAGAGGGAGGAAGGAAGCATCAGGGCTCGGCTAGGTCCCAAACAGCCCTGGCTCTCCCACCAGTTGTTCATGAGGAAGTGATTTTTCTGGCAGTCACCTGTTTTTTAACTCCATGACAACACTTCAGACAAGGAAGCGATCTACCTGAAAAGGAACATGACTCTGTTAATTGCTCATTGTTAGATAATCCTTTGATGTCGGGCAGGAATTACTGTAAAGATAGCTGAGGCAGGAGTATTTTTCTTGGCAAAAACGTGTACTGGGGTTGGATTTGACTGGGCTAGTACAGGAGGCAGCTTGTATCCCCGCTAGCCAGGAAACGTATGGCTTACTTTTGCCCTTGACCCAAGTTAAAACCTTGCCACAGAGGTCTGCGAGAGGATAAATAAGGACTAGACCTCTTCTTTAATCCTTCGAGGCTGAGCATGTTACCCTTTTGGGCTGACTCTTGTCAGGGCATTTCTCCAGGGCCACCTGGAGAGGGCTGGCGCTCTGATCCAGCACGGCGTCTTGCCTTTGCGTGCCTGAGCCCTGCCGCCCGCTTTGTCTGGGCTGCCTGAAGGAGGACCCAGGCACGTCACGGGCTGCATGTCCCTGCCCCTCCTGTGGGTGAGGGAGGAAGGGCAGGTCCTCCAGATGACAGGGTCAGTCAGTCCGTCTGTCTGTCTGTCTTCTCCCCTTGAACTTCCTGTGTCGCCACACCGCACACTTGACTGTGTGAGCCTGAAGTTCATCGGGGTGGCCCTGCAGCTCAGAAGCGACTGCGTTCCAGTAGAGGCAAACACAGCAGCGCAAGGCAGCTGGGAACTGATCACTACGTCCTTTAAGGACTGTTTTTATTACACATTAGAGCCCATATGCCGGTCTATTGAAGTAATTATGACTAAAGGCTTGCTCATAGAACTTAATGAGCCCTCAAAACAAATTAAAATAATGAAGCACTTCGTGTTGCCAAATAGACAGACAGCTGTTCCTCCCGAGAGCCACTCAGCAGGACAGCCGGGCTGGGAAGTCGGAGGAGAGGGAAAGGGTATGTTTGGAAATAGCACAGGGCAGCACCTGTGTTTCAACAGCTTGCGAGAGGATGCTCCGAGCACAGCAAAACTCCCAACTCTTCCCTGGGGTTCAGCTTCAGATTAGATTTTCCAGGGCCAGTTTCTACCCTTAGTCTTTAAAATTGCTTCTCTTCCTCATTTTTCCAGCATGAAGCTTTTGCTTGACTTTGCTTTGGGCTGACCTGTTTACCAGTAGCACCGCAGTCAGCAGTCTGTCTGCTCTTGGTGAGAGCAACAACTGGACACTGTCCCTGTTGCAGGAAGCTTTAAGTTAGCTTTTTAATTCCTGAGATAAAAGGTGATACACCCATTCTTTTGCCAGGCACGTGCAGGTTGGGTAGCTACATACCAGTTTCCCCTTCAAAAATCCCCACTAACTGACTGATTTTTATTGTTACTTAACTATCTCGCTTGCTTTTAAATAAACCCTTAGGTTTTTGTTTTTGTTTTTTTTTTAAAAAGCAGGTCGCATAAACTACATTAGTGCTTGGCACACAATTATCCACGTATTCCAAATTGCTTTATTTCTGAGACGGTTGTGTGATCAATTACTGATTTAGATGTCAAGATACACATTATTTGAAATTCTTTATGCGGGGTTATGATCTAAAACTGTGGGAAATCATAAAGCATTATAAGGACCCAAGTGTCTGAGCCCTGAGGGAAGTGGACAGTGCCGTAATACTAGCTGGCTTCTCCTTAGCTTACCTTCTATTTAAAAATGGACTAAAATTGTTTGCAGAGGGGATGTATCAGAATATGAGCCAGGACATCTCCCAGGTGGCACAGCCATTCTCCTGCGGCACCAGGAGCCAGCCAAAGCCCCGCACAGGATTTGAGTGCGGGGCTGTACGGGCTAGAAACTGGAGCACTGGGGAAAGTGTCGGAATAGGCAAATGGGGAAACCCACACCTCGAACATAAAAATAGAAGGTCGGCAGCACTCAGTTAAGGCTGCTCAGTCTTAAAACTCTCAGATTAAACCACCTCCCTTTTTCTGCTTACAGATGGCTCCGAAAGATTCCTCTGTGAGTCTGTCTTCAGCTATCAGGTTGCATCTACATTAAAACAAGTGAAACACGGTAAGCACCAAAGCACTGTCTGTTTTAACTGCATGTTGATGCAGTGATGGGAAGATGGCAGGGGAGCATTCAGAAAAGGCTGACATGTTCTTGGGTGCCAACCACAAAAAAGCAGAATAGCCTTTTAAGTTGGCGAGTTAACGCTAAGTCAGACCATCATCGAGTCCTTTTGCAAGCCCTATGCAAAGCGACGGGAACCACACAGCCTGGGTGGGAACAGGCTGTGCCTTTCGAAGCTTGTTTTTCCGTCGCCGTGTGCCGCACTGCAAGAGGCAGTGAGAGGTGAGGCCAGAAGAGGAGGTGATGGGCAGGAAACGCCCACGCTCTGATCTTGGCCCAGCGCTGACTGTCTCTTCGGCCTCCAGCAAAGAGACACTTGATTCCACCTTTGTTTCTCTGCTGAGCTTTAGTGACACCAGCAGGGTCAAGCGAGGTTTCCAAAGTTGCTCGGGAAACAGATGCGCAGGTGCCTGGCATGGCGTGATGGGGCTGATCCACTCCCTACTTCCCCAAAAAAGAGCCTTATGTCTTGTTTGAGCTTCTCCTTCCCTCCTGGGGCCTTTGCTTGCTGCCCAGGCGCCTGTAACTGAACGACGGGCTTGACTGCACGGCAGTTTATGTTCCTGAGACGTTGGGCAGAGCTCAGCACCAAGACCACCTCTGCTGCTCGAGGGTCACATCCTTTCCGGTCCCCACCTCTTGTCAGCCACAACGGGTACTTCCACGTGTTGTCTCAGACCGGAGAGGTTTCCTGTCCTCCGCCAGCAAGGGTTGCCAGGAGGAGGTCTGGGGGACGTGCAGCAGCTTGCAAGGCCCTGATCCCGTATTTCTGAACCGAAAAGCAAAGCTGAACTTCAGAGCCATTGTTTCCCCGGCTCTGGTGCTGATAAGCTCCCCGTGATAAGCACCAGCCTTTGAAACTGGTTTGCGGAGCGCCAGTCGCCTCCCTGTAAGAAAGGGGAAAGGCTTAAAAAAAAGATCAAGGTCATCATTTTTTTGGCTTGTTTGTTTTCTAGTTCCCAAAAGCACGCGGTTGCAGCAGGTGGGGTGAGAACAGTCCCTCTTAAAAGCATCCACTGCTGCAGTCAGCATAAATCGTGGTGCATTTTATGTTACGCCTCTCACTATTAAGTCAGCTCGTACTGGGACATTTTTCCAAGAGGCCACTGCGCTATTAAACTCCCAGCAGGGCCAAAAGAAGACGGGCTCTTCTCATCTCCCTACCACTGCAGCTAATTTAATTGAAAATGGAGCCTGCGTGCCCAATGCGCAACTGGTTTTAAATAAAGCTGAGAGGAACAAGTTGTCTCGGGGATCCCCAGGGAAGCAGCCCGTCTCTGCACAGGGACCACCGCGTTGTTAGTGTGCTCTGATTGCCGAGCCTTTCTCCTACAGTCATCCAGGTGCTCCTCAAAGGACCTTCATTAAAACGAGGAGTTCCTTGTGCTGCACCCAGCTCTACCATGGGCCGACCAAGCTCTATCCGAACTTCTCTGTTCTTTTGCGCTATAAATATTTATGCTAAAGAAATGAGCTTCATCCTGTTTTCACCCCCATAATTGGCCTTGCGTTTCCCTGTTAGGACTTGAATTTACACGGCACGGGCAGGGATGGTTAAATGCACATTCAGCGCCAAACGAGGCAGAAAAGCCTGTCCCTGCTTTCTCCTATGATCTGGCGAGGGCTCGCCGTTTGCACAGGGCGTCGTGTAGGAGTCAGTTTGTGTTCAAATCGGCTTGGTGGGTTTTATTCTACTCTCTTCCCCCTCGACATCTGTGAATTTGCATCTAATTGAGAGCTTTAATTGCGCTGTCATTGCAAACTAGAGTTACCTTTGAACTTCTCGCAGATCAACAAGTCACACGGATGGAAAAACTAGCCGGTCTGGTGGAAGAGCTGGAGGCAGATGAGTGGAGGTACAAGCCAATAGAGCAGCTCCTGGGATTCACTCCCTCCTCGGGCTGAGCGTGTCTGGATTGCTGCTGTCAGGGAGCAGAAGAAAAACATTCTCTGGCCTGGCTTCAAAACACACCCCCGTTTATCAGGATGCTGACAGCTGCATCGGCAGGACTGGGCACTTTTTTTTTTTTTTTTTTTAAGTTGAGAGTGAGGATCCCCCATAAAGCTGCCAGTAAATGGAAATGACAGGATTCTTTAAGTCCTCTGCAGCGTTAACAGTCTGGCAGGGCTCGGTTTCTGTAACTTAGAAGGCAGGATCAGTTTTACAGAACGGGGAGAATCACCTTATTGTGTACAGAGGAGGGAAGACTCACAGTGTGGTGGTGGGGAAAGCAACCCAGTAACTCGGTCTGGCCTTTCCCTGGCGTGCGGACAGAAGACTGGGTGATAAGCGGGCTGGGAAGCCTGTGTCTTTGCCACTCAAACACTCTTCAGCCCTAACTGTTGTTTCGGGGGATGAACGGGACAAGAACCATCCCAGGTCGGCTGAGAAGGGACAGGCAGTGACACCTTGTCCAGAGGCAGCTGGTGTATCACCAACACGGCTCTCTCTCCATTGCTGTTTCTCTTGCGTCTGCACAGCGAGCACTGGTGGGACGCTGCTCTCTAATGCAAAAGCTGCATCTTTAATACCCTGAAACTCTTTTTCCTCTTTATTATCTATTAGATTGCTCTGTGATAATAAAATAATTCTGTCTTTGAAAGCATTTATCTTTTCAAAGCTTGGTGCTGTGGGGGGCACTGATGAGAGAAACAATCAGCTGTTGGGTAGGTAATGGAAGGTTTAATGAAGCTCAGAGGCAGTTTGGCTGTTACAATGGTCACTTAAGTTCAATTTAAAAAAAAACTCTCTGAGAGGAACCAAACCACACTCAGTTTATGCTCAAAAGTGGATTGATTTAAATCAGATTTTAACCCTGGTTTAACTCTGCCAGCAGAAAACCCTTATTTAAATCTATCCATTTTAATCATCTTGGTTTTCGTTTGTACTTCACTTCTGTTCTTGAGGGGAACTGGATTCCTATTTTCTGGCATAACCATTTCAACATGTTAATTTTCCATTGATTAGAGCCTTAACTCCACGTTTTTGCTAGCCAGCGCTGTATTTAGGCAATTGTACGACTTACTGCTCCAGATGCCTAATTCTTCCATTTTCAACATCTTATTTACGGTGAGATTTTATTTTTACTCACTACATCAGCCCAGCCACATCTGGATTGAAACAGATTAATTTGAGTCCATCCCCATCTTAGTTATATCACCAGCAATTTGTCTTAGCTAAAACTAAGGGGACAAAGTATGCAGACATGTTCTGCGTTTTTTTCTGTTTATAAATTAGTTCTAGTATCAGAATTGGCTTTTTCATGATCCCGAGCCACACGCTGCCCAAAAGCCAGCCCCAATCTGCAGAGGAAGCCCCAGTTCCAGCTCTGTGCCTGTGGAAATTCACTGTATGGTTTCTGAAACGGCGTGCGGGTGTTCTCACGTAGGGCTGAAGGGCTGAGACGTGTCCCACGCCATCTCCCCCACCACCACCACCACCCCCCCCCGGCNCCCTGGCCCTGGAGGACCGCCAGCCCCTGCTCTGCCGGGGCCTCCTGAACAGCGAGCGGGTCCTCAGCCAGTATCGCTTCAAACGTGATGGCATTCGGTGTGAAAACGCCATCCCAGATGAGGTTCTTTTGAAACGAAGGGAGAGCATTTCAGTCCTCAACTTGTTTGTTTTCGATCATCTGTTTTTAATCCTGCTTGTTCCAGCCACCTAAACCTACCTTGGCCAGACTTGCCCCAAAAATACCCCCATATCAAGAGAACATCGTGGGGTTGGGGAACAGCGCCTCGAACCCCCCTCGCTTGCCCCCAAGTCCCACCCACTCACCAACCCTGCGCATTGCAGCCGGCGTAATGAGATGCAGAAAGAGCTTTTTCTTTTTTTTTTGCTGCTCGACATGAAACTTTTCCACTCCGCCAGCCCTCTCGGGACGCCAGGGGATCGGCGCCTGCGGCTGTACAGAGAGGATGCAGTGCCCAAGCATTGCCCGCATCTCCCCGCGAGCCTGAGGCATGCCAAAGGGTCCAAAACACGGCAGGGCTGAGATTCCCCCCCCTCGCCCTCCTCCCATTCCTTGTTTTTCCAACAGTTTCTTGGGGGTTGGATGGAGCGGGAGCAGGGAACGTCCCCGGCTCCGTGCCGTACATGGCTTGTTTGTATGTGCACCCAGCACCAAAATAGACACATGTGCGAGAGACATGGAGAGGAAGTGAAAAGTTCACCCTGTACAGTACTACAAATGCAAAAACATGTTGTTGGCCATTCCCTCCGCCCGCTCAGTAAACACTTGATGCGGGGCGGCGAAAACCGGAGGAATTGCTGCACGGTTAAATAAAAAAAAAAAAACAAAAAAACAAAAACAAAAAAACAACCCCAACCCTGCACTCCCCTTCCTCCAAATGGAGGTTTGCCCTGGCAGCTGGAAGCTCCCCACCTGCCCTATTTCTGCTTCCCAAAGCCGGCAATTTCTCCCTCCTCCGGGGTTTTGAAGCACCGTTTTGTGTCCCCCCCCGCCAGCTCAGGGGTCCATGCAGCATCACTGCACAGCTCGGGGGGGCTGGTGGGAGGCTGCAGCTGGGAGCGGAAGGGGCAGGGGGAAGGGAGCCCGTCAGCTGCCAGCAAAAGTTGATGCAGGGAGGGAAAATAAAGAAAAGACAAAAAAAAAAAAAAAAAAAAAAAAAAAAAAAAAAGCTGAACAAAGAGCCCCGTTCAGGGCTGCTGGTTGGTTTTCCTGTGGGTGCTCGCAGCAGAACGTTATGTACCGGCGCGCAGGCCCCGCTCACGCCTCCCCTCCCCAGCTCCTCGGGCTGGGGACGGTGCCAAGGCACGCGCTTGCCTTGCCACCCGGCCAAAACAGCCGGCCAGGGAGGGCCTCTCCCCCCCCGGTGAGGATGCGGGAGCGTGGGGCAGCACCCTCAAAACACCAGCTCCCAGATGGGGGGCAAAAGCATCCACAGGGTGATGAATTTCACAGCCCCCCCACCCTACAAACGGCATGGGGCCAACATGGCACTTGGGATCCCAGTTGGCCAAAACCCGTACCCCCCTCATACCCCTTGATTGCACGTCCCTCGTTTCTGCCTGCCTGCAGCTGCTTGTCCCGGGGGTGAGAGACGGGCCTGAAAGGTTTGGCTGCGGCGGGGACCTGCCCAGCCGGCGGCACGCTGGGACCTGCCACGGCGTCCCACCCAGCCCGCAGCCTTCGGCTCCCCTGTGGGAGCTGGGCACCGGCTCAGCACGGTGGCAGAGGATGCGCAGGGTCACCCACCCCTGGTGTGCCCATCACCCTCTGCCACGACTGGGGACCAAGGACAGGTCTGGAGAGCGTGTGAAGGACACCCACCCTCCAAGCACTTAGGGGACGCCTCGAAAAACCACCATCTCCCCCCAGCTCAGCCCCCTCATTCCATTCCCCACGTGAATGCTTGGCCACAGAGGATCACACTGGCCTCGCTGCCAACCCTGGCCAGCGATGGCCTTCTGAAATAACGCGTAAATCTACCAAAAAGCAGCTTTATTTGGTCAACAGAGCTGCTGGGAACCAAGGTGAAGAGGGGGACTACACCGTGGGCAGCAGCAGCCACCTCAACGGGGCAGGAATTTGTCCCCCCACCATACGTGGGGCATGGTTTGCACCCAACCTGCGCCGCAGCACTTGCTTGAGCCCCCCACTCTGTGCATCTCCTCCCCTCCTCCTCCTCCTCCTCCTCCTCCCCAGCCCCCTCCCCCTGCAGCCCTGCACAACCGCTGAGCTCAGCACATCCCAGACAGGGGCCCAGCCAGGACCCTCCCCAGCATCAGCCGCCCCCGCCGGCTCACACTTAACCCTTTGCAAAGCCGGCCGGGATGGAAATTGGAGCGATCGAGCAAATCTCATCATGGAGGGGGTGAGGGGGTGAATGTCCTAAAAGGCGCAGCCAGCCGGGAACAGGCTGTCCAGAAAGTTTCCTCCACCATCCATCATCCCCCTCTACTCTCCCTACAAAGGACGGCAGGTCAGAGCCAGGGGTGGGGAAGGCGGGGGGGGGAAGATATGCTGCTCAGCCACAAAAATCACATTGGGTTTGTGCCAGCAGCAGTACCCAGGGGAGGGGAAGCGCAGGGATTACTAATACTATAGTTAAAGCTTTGCTTTCTAGCCCAAAACCATTTCTAGAGGCTCTGCTGCAGAAGAGCAGCCCCGGTTGCAATCTGTTTAGGGAAGAAAAAGGAGCTGCAAGCCCCGCAACGCCTCCCCTCTGAGCAGAAGTGCCAGCTCGCAGCATCACATTAGGATTATTTAATTTCAGAGACCAAAAATTACATTTCACTTTAAAACTTGCCGTCACACCAGAGGCTGCCTGCTCCCCTGCTTACCAGGAGATGTTATGGTAAAAGAAAGAAAAATATTTATGCTCGGCTTCAGAATTCAAGCTTATTTTTAGCAAGGCGCCTTCCCTGTGGTCCTCTACCTCTTTTTTTGTTTATTTGCCATTTTCCCCCTGTTTTGACCCCAAAGCCAAGCAGTTCCTCATCTATTTTCAGCCTCACCCAGCGAACATTCGTACCAATGTCTTCGTGGTTGCGGGGAGTAAAAAAACCCACGAGGTACATTTTGTTAAAAACAGGATCTCAAGCACCATCCTGCCATTTCCAAGCGCCTCTGTGCATATTTCACTGGATGGCACGGCAAGTGCGCAAATACCGGTGTATATTTTTAACAGCTGGGGTTGGGGGTTGTTCATTTTTTTTTTGTCCCCAAAAGCAGAGCAGTAGCCCTGCATGCCATGGGCGCAAGCCAGGGCTTGTTCCCAGCTCTCCGCACATCCTCTCTGCCCTGCTGCTCCCCGGGATGCTCGCCTGACTCCAACCTTCGCTCCCAAAACACTGATGGATTCAAGCCCTGCTTCTGCTTTCACCCCTAAAAAGCCATTTCCCCACTTGCTGGGGTGCCTGGACCCTCTGCACCCACTGCCCCGCAGCTCTTGTGTGGGAGAATTTGTCCCTATTCCCCCCATCATGGAGGTCACTGGTGGCAGGCGTGACACCGGCGCTGGGGGGCTTGTCCCCCTCGCTCCCGGCTAGCGTTTGCTCTCCGCCATGTTTACTGCCAGGCCATTATCAATCCCTGCTCAGGAAGGACAGTACCCAAGATAGCTCCCGGAGTGACTTCAGAGTGCACTCAGCTCCTCTGATAAAGCTGCAGGCAGCGCGGTGGGAGGACAAACAAAGCCCTTTATCGCCAATTAGTGGGCCTTCGGCTCCCTGCACTCCTCAGAAAGGTCACGTACGCCGGGGCAGACACGCACGGACCTGCAGAGTGGGGACACGCTCTCCAGAGCAGAGGGCTCGAAAGGGGGCGGCGTCTTGCCCCCATTTTATGGGACCACTGGGGGAGGCAGATGGGGGTTACCCCCAGGCTGGCACCAAACAAAACCCCCATCATAGCCTGGCCGTGCCCTGCTCTCACCCTCCG
This sequence comes from Rynchops niger, assembly GCA_013400035.1. NCBI lineage: Eukaryota > Metazoa > Chordata > Aves > Charadriiformes > Laridae > Rynchops > Rynchops niger. Next base: position 61,354 of record VXBH01007440.1, read on the forward strand.
ATTTCTAACATATTTCATTCCAACGGCCCTTATTTGCTTCAGAAACCCGGACATTGCCAGCTAATGGGACAGGATCGGGCCCTGCTGGTGCTCACCACCCAAACACCGCCTGGAAGGCGAGGCTGATCAGCGGCCACGTTAAAAACAACACATATGAAAACCCTCACAGCCCCATCGCCTGCTGTCCACTTTTGTGCCGGCTGGCGCCTGCTTCAGAATTCTAAGAGGGGTTAGGGAATGGCAGTGTCAGGGCACAAACTGGCCACTGCGTGTGTGTCTCTTGCCACCGCTGTCCCACAAGAACGTATCTGAGGCTGACTGGCGAGGCCCGGGACAGGGTTTGGCCCTGTGGGAGCCTGTGGTGAGGCCTAGGCTCAGGCCGGGCACTGAGGCAGGAGCCTGGGTGAGGTGTAGGCCCAAGCCAGGCCCTGAAGGGGTGCTGGGAGGGTGAGGCCCAGGCCAGGAGGGGTGCCCCAGGAGGGTGACGGGTCCAGGCCCTGAGGGTGAGCACAGGGGGGTGAGACCCCAGGCTCTGCAGGGGTGCTGGGGTGTAAGGCCCAGGCCATGAGGCCCAGGCGCTAAGGGGGTGCTGGGGGATAAGGTCCAGGCCCTGAGGGGGACCCTGGAGGGGTGAGGCCTAGGTCCTGAGGGATGAGGCCCAGGCCCTGAGGGGGTGCCCGGGGGCGTAAGGGTGCTGGGTGTGGGTGGGAGGCTCGGGCTCTGAGGGGGTGTCCAGGGGATGAGGCCCAGGCC
>VXBH01007440.1:62210-86551 GCA_013400035.1 Rynchops niger
GCAGGCGGATAGCACCGGCCCGGCCCTGCCCCCCTGATGCAACTCCCGGCGCCGTTTGCGGGCCCCGGGCCGGGCCCGGATCGGGGCCGAGCTGAGGGGGGGAGAAGGGGCGGGGCCTCCCGCTGTCACCGGGCAGGAGAGACGCCGCGGACGTGCCCCGCGCTCCCATTGGCGGGCGCGGGCTGGGGGGGCGGGGCCTGCCGTACCGCCCCTATATAAGGCAGCCGGTGGGCGGCCGGCAGAGCAGAGCTGAGCGGCCGGCGAAGGTGGCGCAATGCCTGGGATGTGGGAGCGGCTGGCGGGCAGCGAGCGGGGCCGTCTGGAGACCTCCGACTGCGAGTCGCTGGGCAGCGCCTCCGGCTCGGAGGGAGGTGAGTGGGGGAGGGCCTTTCCGGAGGGTTCCGAAGGGACGAGGGGGAGGTCCCTGAGGGGCTGGGAGGTGACTGAGGGGCCCAGGGTCCTTCTGAAGAGCCAGGAGGTGACAAAGGGACCCTTGGTCCTTCTGAGGAGCTGGGAGGTGACGGAGGGGCCCTGGATCCCTCTGAAGAGCTAGGAGGTGACTAAGGGTCCCTTTGAGGATCTGGGAAGTGGCCAAGGGCCCCTAAGGGTGGTGGAGGTGCTGTGCCAAGCCCCTGTGCCCCAGTTCCACCCCTCAAACCCCCAGACCCTGTGCTTACCTGCCTTCTGTCCCCTCCGCAGACACCGAGTACACTGAGGGGGTCTCCTTGCCAGACCTGGACCTGCTGCACGACCCTGAGGATGAGCTGCTGTGCTCCAACCTGATGGACCTGGTCCAGGCCACGCTGGGCAGAGCCCCGCTGGGGGCCAAGCGCTGCTCCCGGCTCCTCATGCCGGCCCAGCTCCTGGCACAGGTGAGGACAGAGCTGCTGCGCTTGGCCTGCAGTGAGCCCTGCGGGCTGCGCGGGGCCCTCCTCGACCTCTGCGTGGAGCACGGCAAGGCCTGCCATGATGTGGGGCACATAGCCGTGGACCCCGCTGTGGTGCCCACCTTCCAGCTCACCCTGGTGCTCCGACTGGACTCCCGCCTGTGGCCCAAGATCCAGGGACTCTTCACTTCGGGGCCGGCTTTCACACCACTGAAGCTAAGCACGGGCTTCAGGGTGATCAAGAAGAAGCTGTACAGCTCCGAGCAGCTGCTGATAGAGGAGTGCTGATGGCCGTGCTGGAGAAGCGACTTACCCAAGTGCTTTGGAAGAGCCGGTTAGAGCGTTGGCGGCTCCCGGCAGCCGCTGTAGTTTAGGTTAGGCTGGAATAGGGCTGTAGGTGGAAGTAGTTTGGGCAGGCGGAGGTCCCTGCCTGTGCTGGGGCGTCCCGGAACATGGAGCGGAGTGGGACCCAGGCGGAGATCCCTTTACACTGTCAATGATTGTGGGATGATTGCGGTGACCGTGCTCCTGGATGCAGCAGCGGGGCTGCTGGTGGGGCAGACAGTCTCCTCCTGTTGGCTGATTAATCATTATGTTGGTTTTTTTGTAACAAGGATTGTAATCAATGGGGTTTCTGGGGGAGGGTGCGTGTGGGAGTGAGCGATGGCTGGGCTGTAGGTTGGGATCAAAGGCAAAGCCCCACTGCTGGCACTCGGGTGGCTCTGTCTAAGCTCCCGGGAAGGCGGCGTGGGGGGGGGCTCCAAAATCGTGTTGTGTCTTTGATCACGAGAGTGGAGCGTGGTGGGGAGAGGGGCGTGCGAGGTGACGCAGGGACGGAGGGCAGGACCCCTCACCATGACACACCATGAGTGCTTCATTGGTTACAGTTTACACTCATACACTTGATGTTCAAGTGCAAGACTTCCTATGCAATCATGTTGGGGTGGTTTTTTTTACTTTTCTAATAAAACTTGTCTGAATTGATAACCTGCTGTCTCCCTGTTGTCACTCTGCTCCGGAGAGGGATGATGTAACCGCTCCCTGATGGTCCGAAATCCCCACTGGCACCCTCAGGAAGCCATTCCCTGGCGGGGCAGTCCCTGCAGTGGGAGTGGAAGGTTTTGGGAATGGGGCGTTGGGGGGAAATCCTGCGGTGGCTGCTCCTAATTGCAGGCCATGGGGGTGTGACTCAGGGGGGGCTGAGTCAGGCCCCTGCAACAGCCAGGTGCCTGCCCATGCTCGGGGGGAGCACCCTAGCACCTCACTGAGGGGCTGCTGCTACTCCCCTAGGAGCAACAGGGGGGATTTGGGGCAGAAAACGTGTATAATTGGCTAAAATTGCAAGGGACAGCAATGGGGAAGGTCACACTTGCTGGGGGGAGGGGGTAGAGCTCCCCATATCCAAACACACTGCAAAAATGAGACCAATTATCCAAGCCTGCAATTAGAGGCACTCAGAGAAAAGGCTTTCACTAAAGGGTAATTAAGCTGCTTGGCAAAGGCAGAGCCCTTAGAAGGTGTGGGGGGAATAAAACCAGCCTGAAAAAAAACCCCAAACATTTCCATTCAAATGGGAGTTTGTTCTGGCTCAGGCTTCTGTTGTAGATTTGGGGCTTGTTTTCTTTTTCTTCCCCCTGCCTTGTGGACAAACTGCCTTTTTGATGAAAACGTTCACCAAAAAAAAAAAAGTTGTTTCTGAAAAGAATAACCCACAACCAGAGTGTTTCAAGCTGAAAAATGTCTCTTAAAAATGAGCATCAGGGCAACAAGCAGCACCAGGTGGGTACAGCTGGAAATGCACCTTTACAAACCCACCTTGGGCAAAAGGGCTATTTTTTTCCCCAAAAAGTTTTGGGGACCAGGGCATTTCTCAAAGGGTCATGTGCCAGAGCGTCACCCCCTCATGTGAGGGGCAGCCCAGTGCCACACCCCCCCCACCCTCCCCCGGGTTGTCTAATGTCAAAAACCACTGTCAAAAGAGCTCAGGAACCAGAAACTCAACTCCAATCCCAAAGTTTTTTGGCAAAAAAATAATCACTGAAGGAGCAGGTTTTGGCAGCACCAACGTGGGGCGGAAACTGGCGCATTGCTCCCCAGCTGCGGCCAGAGATTTATGGCATGGTGATGGCAGCGACATCATTCAAGACACACTGTGTCTTGTAGCTATATATATATTGCTCCATAAATATATGTATTTTTATCTATCGAGCTCCTAAGCATGCAGAGGGGATCACCCCGCATCTCAGTGTGGCCCCCTCCTTGTCCCTGCCAGCCTTTCCCAGGGGGTGTGCTTCACGTTTTTGGTAATTCCTTGCAATAATAATTAAAAAGGCTTTACAGAAAACGCTGAGAAAACAAAAACAAGCCCACCAAAAACAGAGAGTGAGGGGACAGCCTCTTTGCTGGGGGAAGTGGGGGGGGGGACAATGCCCAGCAAAACCCTGCGTGCACTCCACGTGCCTCCCCAGAAACGCCCCGTTGTCACTTGGCCCCCCGGGCACAGACACCAACGATGGCAGGTGAAGCTTTATATATAGCAAAATGGCCTTTCCATGACAAATTTGGTGGGGTGTCAAGGTCCCTGGTGTTTGGCAGCTCCCTGGAAGGTGCCAGGAGCTTCCAGGGAGGCTGTATTTAGCCTCTCCTGGGGCAGGGGGAGACACGGAGAGGGATATTTTGGGACAGGGCGGCGGCAATGGGGCTATTTGTGGCACCAGCATTGGCCTGAGGGCTCCTGGGTGCCATCGCGGTGACAGGGAAAGGGAGATTTTTAGGGCATCAGCAGCAATAAGGCAAATAAGGATTCAAATCCAAGGATAATGCTAAACCCTCGTGTTTTGCTGCCAAAGATGGTGGAAAAAGCCGGGTCCCCTCTGCTCCCTACCTGCTGGAGGATGCTCCTGAGGCACCTGCCTTCCCCTGCTGCCCCAATTAAAAGCTTGAGTTAATGAGCTGGGGATGGAGCTAATGGGCAGCCCAAATTGCCCACACCTTTGATGAGCGGGCAGGGAGCAGCACACCAAAACACACGGCATGCCCCATTGCTCTGGGCTGGGAATGACCCGAAATGCACCAAAACCATCCCAAAAACTGGGGCATGCATGGAGGAGGGTCTGTGCCGGTGGTGCTGGGGGGTTTTGCCCGGTGGCTGTGTTGGTCCATGCTGGATTCTCCCAGCCGGCAGGGCTGACTCACCACCGCTACCGGGAAGGTGGCGCTGAGGGGAAATGGAAGTAGCGTGACCCCTGGACTCTGAGAAAAGGGAGAAAAAAAAGGGAAAAGGGGAAAAAACCCACTCCAAACCTCCAGCCCTTTGGTGTGTGGGGCTGGGGAGGAGGAGGGGAGCACTGGCAGGGCCAAACCTGCCCCGGGCACTGCGGGAAAAGCCTTTTGCTGCCCCATGGAGTGTGGATTTGACAAAAAACAAAAAACCAAAACAAAACAAAAAAAGAGTCCCATTTGCGAGCACAGACCCCAAATCTGACCCCAAGGAAAGCTTCTGAGCCGCTGCCATCGGGAAGCGCATCCGAGTCAGTGCTTCCATGCAGGACAAAGGCAGCCCAAGCCTTCCTGCCTGTCACCCTCCCCAGACACAGACCCATCCACAGGGTACCTTAAAATGCCAAGATGATGCTGCTGGGATGGGATGAGAATAAAGCATCCCCCGAAACAGCACAGTCAGAGGATGCGGCATGGGGGGAACCCGGCTTACAGAGTCACTTATAGGAAGGGGGAGGGTGGCAAGATCCCCCCAGCACAAGGCATCCTGCTGGGAACATCCCAGTGGAATCAGTTTGAAGCAAAGACTGAGCAGCCGCCGCCACCTTGCCGGGACACCATGGCTAACTCAGGGGGCACCACCTTCTCTCCATCCTCTCCCCATCCTTCCGACTCCGGCGGCGGGGAGATCCTGACAGCCTCCAGCTAGAGCTCTCAGCACCAGGGCTTGCTGGGACGGCAAAAATGCCGAATTTTATTTACCTGTGCAGATGCGACGATGGTGGCATGAAGGAGCAGTTAAAGTGGAGCTGGCTGGGGCAAGGATCCGCAGGACACCAACGCAGCCGGAGCCTTTCACATTATAAACATTTATTTATAGATGTACAGTTGTATAATTCATTCTAAATCGAGAGATACAGCCTCTGTGAGCATCCATTAGGATCTATGCCTTCTCGCTCTTTATTATCCATGGGTACCTACTTGGAAGAAAAATAAAATAAAAAAGTCAAAAAGGTTTTGGCGGGCAGGCTCTGGTCAAGGAATGCCATTGTGCAAGACGCTCAGCACCTTTTGCAAACGTGATTTCCATTTAACCCCCTCCCCACCATCTCTTCATGCCAGCTAGCCTGTGCCTCTAGTAAGAGCTATTTCCAAATGCTGTACTTCCACCAAATTCCTTCCAACAGTGAAGGAACCACTTAGAAAAAAAACAAGAAAAAAAACACCTTAAAATTGAAGTCGTGGTGGCTGTGGGATGAGGCTTGCACTTGATGGTAGGGCTGATGTTTTGTGAAATTAAGAAATAGCTAAAGAGAGAGCACAGGGCTTCCCAGTGACCAAGAAATAAAACCACCTTACCTCTCACCTCTTCCAGCCCCTGCTACCCGACCCGGGAGCTGCTGTGCTTTTGATTCTTTCCCCTGAGGGACGGTTCTCACTGGAAATGGCTTTAGACAAAAATGAACTGCAGGGTACCAAAAAAAAAAAAAAAAAAAAAAAAAAAAAAATGTCCAGTTTATTCCACCAGAGGTAGCTCCGCTCATGCCGGTTTTGCTCTGAAGAGATGGCTCCTAACCCTGAGTCCCCTCCCGCATCCCAACGCTGGTCCTGCCCGACGGCGACGGAGTGAGAGACATGCCGCAGAGCTCAGGTGGGGTGCGAGGAGAGAGCGGGGGCGCCCTCCCATCTCCCCTGGCAAAACTTCTTTCAACAGAAGCAATAGAAAGCTCCATTTCTTATGAACTAGCAGTATTTGACAGGTCTGCTCTAGGAAACATTAGAAACAGGGCATCAAGGCCACGGCCACATTGGAAAGGGGAGTGCTGGGGGGGGGCCGGGGAGAGGAACACCAAGTGTAGGACACACACCAAAAACCCCAACAAAGGGAGACGGGCTGGTGGAAAGCCCTCTTTACAGGCGCACGCTGATTACTAGACAGAATTCAAGCAGACTCTGCAAAAAAGAAAAAAAGAAAAAAAAAAAAAAAGAAGTTATGTGCACAAATAATCCCAGCAAACTGATGAGCAAAACCATCCAGGACAATCCTTCCCATCACCAAGTGCGACGCTGGGGCTCAGCTGACCCGCTACAGCTTCTGCCAACGCTGCAAAACCGCCCCACAGATCCGCACCCGTTTCCCCCATTTCTTTGTTAACACCCTACAGGTTTGGAATCGCTTTTATTAAAACCCAAAAGGCAGGTATCGACATCCCAAGCTGCAGTAAGCCGCCGTCCCCCAGAAAGCGAAGTACAGTAACTGCGAAGTGATTCTGGTTTTAGTGTGTCAGGCAGGAAAGCGCTGCGGAGCGAGACACCCCGGGAAGAGACGTCCCGCTGCCCTGTTTACCAAACCGGGCAGAAAACAAAATAACTTAATCATCCAACCCCTGCATAGTTTAAAAGTACAACATATATACAGCTATAAATTAATTCTAAATAGATTATATTTTCTTTTCTTTTTTTTTTTTTTTTAAAGTTTTCTGTTATCACCAAATCGTCCAATTTCTCTCTGCGTCGGCAGTGACCCACACGGTCGAGAAGGGTCTCCTTCGTCATGGCTTCTGCAATTAGTTTGTGTTATTTCACACTCTACACATTTGTTCTCAGGGCTGTGAGATCCCAGGAGCAACGAGACTGTCGCACGCTTAGCGGCGTTGGAAGGGAAGGAGGAAGATGAGCAGCTTGATTTCCTGTCCAAATCACTGCCTGAGATGTTGGTCCAACGGCGCAGACAGGCAGAGAGAAGAAAGAGGGCAGTTGTGCGTTGCTAATTCTCCCAATTCCATTTTTAATATACAGTTTGATTCTTTTAAATAATCAAGTCTGTCACCTCAGCTCAGTGCACTTCACCAAAAGTCTTCAGGCATTTCAAGAGTCTGGGAATAAAAGCGGTAGCGGTGTCAGTCTCCGGACAATTGCACGTCACTGTCCCTCCCGCTTCCTTCCCCCCAGCCCATCACAGGCAGCAGCTTTTTCAGTCGCATTATTTCAATCCGCAGCAGCCCCTCTGCCTAAGGGCAGCTCTCTTTTCAGACGACGGGTACAGAGAGGGAATTAAAGAAAATCAGGCAATTAACGCCGGTCTGTCGTGAAAAAAGAGGGGCAGTTATCAAAACAAGAGAGCGGGCATATCAAGATAAGAATGGTTCCAAAAACAGGATACACCCAAAAAAAAGAAAAAAAGGCCGAACCTGACCTGGAGGATTTGCTTTAAGGGCCAAACTTTCAGACGTGCTCCCTTTGCCAAGGAAAATAAAAACCAAACAAAACCTCCTCTGCTAAACCTCCTTACTTGTGTCTATACATCAAGCAGCTGGTTGTCAAACGTCCCCAAGAAGTCTTTGCAAGCCTAAATGGTGTCCTTACAACTAACACTGGGTGCAAGCTTCACCTCCCAATTCATGTTCTATAGAAACCCTGTTTTCAAACCATTTTGCGGTAGGGGGAACCTGTATGTTTTACAGCCAACTCAGCAGCATCTGGGAGGTGAAACCAGCCCGGAAAATTAAGCAGAAAAAGGACTCCAAACTCAATGCCAATTTTTTTTCCCATTATTTTTCGCGCGGTTCTCCCATGACCCAGCACACCCGGTCTCACGCCTGCTACCTGAGGCTCACCTTAATCCAAGCTCTCCAACACCCGAGTCTTGCAGACTCACCCTCAGCTGTTTTTTACTTTGATTCCCAGCTTAACACAGTAAGGTATTTCTACAACCTGCTGTGAACTCTGGCCACTTGCTTTGTTCTCCTTGAGTATCAGGGGAAGGCAACGGGGGAGGGCAAGGAACATCTGCTTGGTAGGAGTCCGTTCCCTGTCATCGTATTGCTTCAAGTGCCAGGGGATAACAGCTTTTTTTTCAGTAAAACAGACAATAAAGCAACCAAAAAAAGGTTCATCAAAACGTGGCTGCTGGCTGCCACGGCCGGTAAAAAACTTCCAACCAGCCGAGGCACACGTGGCCGCTGTTTCGAATGCACAGTTGACAAGACCTCAGCTGAGACGCCAACAAGCCCGGGACTTTTGCTCTGTTCCTAGAGACCCAACACTGACAGTGCTAGGGAAAACAGGGGGCTTGAAGAGAGCTGAGGGTGCCGACATGCAAAGGGAACAAAATCAATTTCCCGATTAACGAGTGTACGCTTGACGCAGAGGGGGTGCTTCCCCCCCGCACCATGTGTGCATCCAGAGGAGACTCGTGAAGGTCTGTGTCTCAAACAGAGATTTAAGTAAGTATGAAAAGCACTATTGTGCCCTGCTCCGCTGCCAGGGGAAGCATCACCAGCTCGTACTTAGACCTCTGCTGAGCGGGCAGGCGGTGACTATCCGTGCAGGGAGGCTTGAACGTCTGACAGTCTGCTACAGCTGGGGGTGCCCATCTTCTGTGCTCGCTGGTACAGATCCGAGTCTCCGAAGTAGCGCGCCCGGTACAATAAGCCTTCCTCTGCAAAGGGAAAAGCCCAGCATTACAAACACGATATGGAAAGAGACCCACCCACCAGGCTCATCCCACCACAGGCTCTGCTGGGAACAGGAGGCACCTCAAGTTCTCCAAGGCGAGATGAAGCACAGGATGAGGCTGAGGAAATGCCCCATGTCCTTTAGGACAGGATGGGTGTAACTTCTGCTGACAGCTCATCCATCCTGGGGAAAGCCTTGGGAACCTGAAGGGACCTGCTTCTAGTCCCAGGAGGCACATGAGGCAGCCTACACAAAGGTTACCCCAGCAGCACGGGCAAGAAGAAACGCAGAAGTTGGTGCATCGACCTCATTTGGTACCACTGGGGGCTCCAACAGCCCCTCCTGCATCCCAGACGCTCAAATCCTACCCTGCCCCAAGAGCCCCAGAGCCCCTGCTGAGAAAGGGCGGGCAGAGAAGTCAGGTCACCTCTGGACATTGGCAAACAGTTTGCTGCCCTTGGCACACTCTGGTGGCCATCCCATCACTCACGCTGTCTGGCTTGGTAGCTGTCCCTCCGAACCCTGTGTGCCTCCAGCAAGGTGATGTCACTGCTGCCACCGCAGCCTTCTGAGCAGGGATGGGATGTGGGATGGAGGACACCACAGGCCTTTCAGACACAGTCCTCGAACAACTAAAATATTACACGGAGCTATTGGGGGCCTCCTGAGAATGAGATGGCTGCAACCTTCTCCCCCTCCCCCTCACTGGAAAACAGAGATATCCTACTGACACGGCAGGGAACCTGCGGGGCACAACTCCTGTCTGACCAGTTCTACAGCAGCATTGAAAAACAAAACAAAAAACCCCACATGCTGGATTTGTCACAAAGTCGTAAATAGAAAAAAAAAAACAACACAGGAAATGCACTCGCACCGTGTTAAAGTGTAACTTTAGCATAACCCAGTCCCCAGTAAAAGACCTTTCTGAAGCTGACCTCACGCAGCAGCCAAGACCCTCCGCTCCTGACCCCATGCTACTCACTCTGCTGCTTCTCTTTCCAGCAGTTATTTCGAAGGTTTGCGATATAGTCGTCCTCCACGCTCCTTTCCACGTTTTTCAGGTTTGTGCCCGTGTATTCATCTGCAAAGTTCTCAGATACGTAATAGGTGACTTTCAAGTGCTCTGTCACTCTCCTGTGTATGTGTCCCACAGACCTAGTTCAGGGAGAAGAGTCAGAATGGTGTAGGACATGCTGCAAGGGCAGAGCAAAAAGCTCCCAGCTCTTTATAATGCACAACATGCCACGATACAGAACCGCTGAAAACATACATCACTCCTATGCATCCACAGACTTGAAGGTTTGGAAAGGAGAAGCATTTCTGGTGGAAGTGAAACGCCAACACAGGGAGAGAAAACCTGCCAGGCCTCTAGCTAGGTGGGCAGAGCTCTGAATACAGACATAACTCTGAGGCAGATGGCCCAAGGCCTAAACCCACTTAAAATCAAGTGGTTCATTAGATTTTTCAGCACTAATTAAATCTCTCTGCAATTTCCTTGCTGATGACACCATCGTCTGTTTTTGTCGGCGAGCCCCAAGGATGGTTACAGAGCTCACCTGCACTGTGCAGGGTGAGAGCAGCCAGTGAGGCAGAACAGTGGCGCAGGAGCACTGCCAAGGTGAGGACACAGCAGGGGCTGGCTGTCACAGGTCCCCAGCAACCCCCCCTTGCTCAGCAAGGCTGCCCGGCAGTTGAACCCAATCCTCTCTGCTGAGGTATCTGCTAACCCCACGAGCGTCAGCTTCCTCTACCACATCACGTGCTGCAACGAACACCGTCGCTGCAAGAACAAAATTAGCCCCGCTCTGCGCTTGAGCCTGCACCAACTAGCACAGAAAGCACTTTCTAGAAGGAAATCTCTTCTTACCCTACCCCCGCGGATTTGCATTTCAGACAGAGCCCTGTACTTATTTTCCCCAACACTCCAGCAAACCCAGAGATACTCACTAGGGCGTGTTTGCAAGCTGTAACACAGGACCTGTGCCCAAACCCTGGATTTGTCAGGAACAGCTCCATCTGGAGATGTGCCCAAAGTTTCCCATAATAAATACCAGCTGGCTGCTGCATTAAAAGCGAGCCTGATTCTTAAGCCAGGTATAAACATTAACTCATCCGGCTCGCCCTTCAGTCTGTTATCAGGGTTTACAGGAGTGATTCAAAGACTCCTGCATGTTTCATCAAGGCCCAGCACTCAGGGACGAATGGTGGGTACCCAGATAGCCTGAATGTGACCAAAATGTCTCTTGGCATTTTTGGAGACAAAGGCTAATGCATCTCCGGCAGTGCCTCCTGGCAGAGAGGCAGCCTGGAAGAAGCTCAGCTCACTATTTTACCTGTCAAGACAGAGCCCTAAGCTCTCCCAAAGCTCCCGTTTCTCTTCTCTATAAAGATAAACTATGGAGGCTACAGAGCGTGCCCTCAAAGGAGGAGTATTTAAGCTCGCAGAGCTTCAGCAGCACGCTTGAGCGTAAAGCATGAAAATAAGGGCAGGCCCTGGCACAAGAAACCTGCCACCACCAAGTCAGACGTGCAATTAAGCCAAGCAAACTCGATGAGGTGTTACTGAAGAGCAGGGTGGTGCAGACAGGTCCACTAGACAGGTCTTTCGGCAGAAAGCTCGTTTTTGGAAGAGATTTACAAAGGCAACAGAGCGACAAATGGTTCTTTAGGACTCTGTCTTTCTCAGTGACAGCTTCACCTTCAAGAAGTGGCACTAAAATCTCCATGTTCAATAGCTTCTCGCCTCCTGCTCGCTGCGTTTACCGTGGCGAGCTCCAGCTTTCTGCCAAACGACAGCCAAGCACAGCATTTCCCTTTACAGCAGGCAGCAAAAAGGCCCGGCTGCCTGTGTAAGTGAGCGAGCGAGTGAGCAGCACCGCCTGCCGGCACAGATCGCCTTTTGCTCCCGAGCCAATTTAATTTCAAGTGCCTTGGTCACTCAGGAAGGATGACTGAGGACTGGAGCAGCTCATTTGCCGCTCCTGTCCAAATCCAAACTTGGAAATGGGCTTGCTGGCTGCTACCTGAGCACGCAGGGACAGGGACAGCACAGGGAACCGAGCAGCAGAGAAACACCTGGGGCTCAGGGATGGTTGACAACCGACAAGGCTGGAAGCAAATCCCTGCCCACTTAAAAGCTGCCCTCCACTGATCACCTTCTCGCCCCATAAATTGCCTCTTCACCAGTATAAAACAAACTGGTATGCATATAAAATGCTTATTTTTATGCTCCTAGTATCAACTGTAGAAATCACATCTCAACAATCTTTAGCCTCTCGGAACAAACCTTAACTGTGCCCTCTTCAAAACAGCTCCATTTTTTGGTTCCAAGCACTAATGTCATAGACTTTACCTTCAAACCGAAAGCTAAGCTGGGTTTTATAGGATTTAACATCATCAATGGCAAACGTTGTCACGTGTGAAACTAAACAGGGCCCACTGGCTGTAACCAAATCTACCTTCTTTAAATACAAATAAGGAACTTCCACTGAAAATACACTAAGCTTTTGCCAAGAATGATGCAAGCAGCCAGAAATCAAGCCTGTTTTCCCATTCTTTGTTGGCACTGCAAAGGGAGTAAAAATAAAGACTCCTATCATTCGTCAGCCAAGTGAGCAGATTGGGGCATTTCCACAGGATCTAGAATGAAACAGCTTCACTTTCGCATAGTATACATCTGGCCAGAGCCATGTCATGGCAAGGTTAGGGTTCAAAAATAGGGGATTTCTCTAGGAGTGTCTTTTATTCCTACTTCTCTTCCTCTGTTGCTTTGTACTAGGCGTAAACTGAGGCCTTCATGAAGAACAGACCTGGCTTTTTTTCACATCTCACTTCAACTCTCCATCTCAATTCATTCTGCACATGGGATCTCGGTGCTGGGCTACAGTCTCTCAAAGACATTTCATCTGTCCCTTTCTAGGACAGACCCTCCCAGCCGTGGGTACGGGCTGCAGAAGGTCCCTGTCAAAGAACATCCTCCCCTAAGCCAAGTGAGCACCCTCCAACCTTCCCCACACCTTCCATCTCAAGAGCTGTTTGAGAACTGGGAGGCCTTCACTGATGTGCGAGACATCTGGCAGCGACAGCAACAGTGTGATGAGACAAAGCAAAGACAATAAAAAAGACAGGAAAAACAGAGCGCCTAAATCCCTACCCCATCATGCCACCCTGCCCTCCAGAACCCAGCCCCCTCCCCAAGCTGGATAAGTGTTAGAGTAACGGGTACTAACGGCCTCTGGCTCAAACTGTAGGGTGGGCTGGAGACCATCATCTGGCTGAGAGCAGACACAATGATCAGGATGAGGATAGGCATCAGCTGGACAAACAACCCAAGGCCACCCTGAAGGAACAGAAACACACAGTGGAGTGCCACCCATACACTTGCACGCAAGAATCCCAGAACATTGCTCTTCCCTCCCTCCCAGCCCTAACACAGCCTCAGTTCTCCTGCTTTTCGCAGGCATTCGGCCTAGGAGGTTCCCCAAAATAACTGGGGGGAACCCGGCAGCCCAGTGTACCCCTCCAGAAAAGGCAGCGTGACTCCAAAGACCCCAACCCACTGCCCCTTCTCCGGGTGTGACAAAGGACATAGGGGACTGGCAGGGAGGACCCTTGTGAGTGAATTTCAAAAGCCTCACGGTCCTATTTTGTTTTTCTAGAGCACATGTGGCTTCTGTCCTGCTTGTGCTGGTGAGCAGAACCGGTTTTATGGGAAAGCCTTCTCCCCTCTCTTCAGTGTCACAGGAAAGTAACTCCTCCTCTGCCTCACCCCCTGAGCTCCCTCCAGTTGCAGCAGAGTGCACTTTCCCCTTTAAGCTTGAGAAAAAATACTCAGGAAGTTCTTGTTGTTTGTCTGGTTGTGGGTTTGGGTTTGTTTTTTTTTAAATATAATTGGCTATCCCCAGAAAATAATAATCTTCTGTACGTAACCCTGGTCTCTTAAATACTAAGTCCCTCATTCTCGCTTCTCTAGACCAGAGGGCTTGGAGTGCTGGAGACAGATTTTCTGTGATGGGAAAACATAAAAATAGCTCATGCTATAAAATGTCTTCCTTCGCTAATTAGGCATCACAGATTAGAAACACTTCATCTTCAATATTGGAATGAAAGGGAGAATGAGTTCACCTTGGGAGGAGCCATGAGGATCCGTATAATCTGAAAAGTGTATTTATCTTTCGAAATTACAGAATTAAATCAGAAAGGAAATGCTTATTCTGCGGTAAAGACAGGTACGCTTTAGTGGTGCAATCTTATTTCAAGGCAGCGCTGTTTCCAAGACACACCAGCATTTTTCCCACTGGACAACAGCTATGGGAGTCCTGGGAGAACAACCACCAGTAAATTAAACCACAACTTGGTGTAAATTCTGAAGGCAGCTCACTTCCCACGACACCAGCTTTCTGTTTGGGGGTGGAGGGAGGGGGAAACAAGCAGGACTGTTTCACAAGACAGCCACGCCAACTAGCTCACAATTCGTGTCTCGGGAAAACCTTTAGACTCCCAGCCCCCCGCCTCTTCTCCACTTACATCACCCTGATGTTCTCGTCTGTCCTGCCTCTGATGGTAGGTATACCGCATCCTGCCATTGCTGTATACGTGAACGTTACCTACAGGCAAAAGAAAACTGTTATACCAAAGTCAGAGTACACGTAAGACGGTGCTGGCTGGTCAGGAAGGAACTGCAAAAGGCGGCAGTGTTCCACGTCAGCCTCACCAATGAAAACACAGTAGGAAAAAGCAGACTGGGTGCTGACAACAGCAAAATCAGGAATTTTAACTTTGAACATCGTCAGAATACAGCCAAAGCCCCTGACTCAAGCCACTCCATCACGCTGTCTTGACAGAGATGGCTCCAGCTTTAGCACAAAGTGGATATGGGACTCCACAAGAGACTGACATAAGAATTAATAATAATAATAAAAAAAAAAATCTACTTATCATCTGAAGGCAATATTTACAAAATGAGCTATATAAGTCACAGCTGAAAAAAAGAGTATTCCTAAGGTGTACTGAGCAGATTTGTCTGAAGGCGAACTGGTGGTGGACGCAGAAATCCATCTACAGGATTTTGTAGGATCACATGAAAATTCAGGTTGGAAGTGACCTCAGGAGGTCCAACCTCCTGCTTAAAGCAGGGTCAGCTGTGTAGAGAGAATACTTTGTACAGTCCTCCTCTCTTCTAACTGAATTCACTTTAGATGAAAACCAATTACAAAAAGAAATCATTTGGGCAGTTTTTCCACCAAAAAAACAAAGCTCTTCCATGTCTTGTTTTAAATGTCAAAACTACAGCTGAAAAGGGAGACCAGCTGAGAAAGCGATCATGAATTCTCCATGGACAGTGAGGAACGGAAAAAAAGACTGAGCTAAAATAGCAACCCACTGTTTTTACCCGAGTAGTTTTACCCCTCTGACAAGCAGAACACGAAGCCGCAAAAGGCTTTAAGATGCCTTTGCAAGCATTTGACGTTAGCATGTTAATTCTTACATACCAGATAGGAAAGAGCTACCAGAGTAAATCTTCTCAACTGAAACAAAAATATTTATTTTTCCAAGTTGGTCCACAGAGGTCAAATAACCACTGCCTCCACTGCCAGCCAAATATGAATAGAACAAATTCAAGGGAGCGTTCTAAAATACCTTTATCCGTATATTAAATCTGTGTCTTTTTGATCAGAACTTATCAAGTGAAGGCATGTTCTTTCCTGCTACCCAAATCATGATGGACAGACAGGACACAGGTTTAATTTTCAATTCAAGAGGTTTAAGTTATGCTCTAGAAATAACACTTTCCTCTTTTTTACAGGACACAGTGGAAAGAAGGAAGTGGACACTGATCTCAGAGAAACCGCTTCTGCTGCGTGGCAGAGCAAACACAGATCAAGAACAAGGCCCAGGCGTTACCATAGTTTGTTCTGATGAGAAGATTTAACTTCTAAAACCATCGGGCAGAAAAGACTTCTTCAAAATAGGATTACTTTTACAACTAGCCTTAAAAAAAGGAATTTTTTTATTCTAACATTCAACCTAACTTAATAACAGCTAATGTTGCCAGCATGCAAACAAATACCTGAAGTTGGGGAGAAGTCCAGCTCTGATGGTATTACCTGCTGGATGCTGAGTTCTCCAAGAACCCGGCTGAACAATTTAGAAAACTCTAGGTGTTTGGGTCATGTGTGAAGGAGAACTCTCTCTCATCAAACTCAGCAATCCTTGCACGGCCAAATAAATCACTACTGCATTGTTGCTCTGTCATAAAGGAGCGGGTCCCATTCAAGAGATTAAGGTTTAACGTGCTTACTAGAAGGAAAACCACCACCAAAAAACATGTTGAAGAGGTCCTCGGGGGAGATATCTGCCTCAAACCCGCGGTGGAAATCCGAGTGACTGTGTCCGTGACGAGCAGGGTTGAGTTTCTCGTCTCCAAACTGGTCATATTGCTTCCTCTTCTCTGGGTTGCTCAATACGGCGTACGCATTACCAATGGCTGAAATATGGACAATAAGGAAGCAATTAGCTTCTTTCTTCTACAGATAATACCTCTAGCCCTGCAAACTGCCAGGACTTGCCTTTCTCATTACAGAAATGAGATTCTCAGCTACCTGTGTCTTTTCAAGAGGCTACTTCAGTGGCGCAGAGCTAGTACCTGGCACGCTCCTCTGGCAAACACAGGCAGAAGGAAACCACACCAAGAGACCCAATGAAAAAGGCCTTAATTAATTCAGAAGTTATGATATCACTGGTATGAATTCAGTGTATGTCCCTAGAGAAACCCTCTCAGACGAATGAAACTACGAATTGTGAAAGAAATACTGATAGTAGAGCAGTTACACGTTTCACTTTATTAAACTGGTTACTTCTTTTGAACAACTAATGCCCAAATCCTTCAGACATAAGCAACTGTATAGGAAAATAAATTTTATTAGACAAATTTTATTCAAAAGTGTCATTAAGGGAATTCCATGTCATAGCCTAAAACCAGAACTGCAAATAATTTAAATACGGGCTAGATCACTGAAAGAGACTCTAAAACCTTCCATAAAAGTTAGAAAGGAAATGCTGGCCAGAAGTTGTGTCTGTTAGCTATAAATTTCAAAATTTCCAGATGCCAGAAATAAGGTGCGTAATTACAAGGGCTGTTAACCAGTGCCTGTAATGGTGGAAATGTACTGGAACTAAAGCCCTGCCACAGTTCCATAGGTCACTCTCCTTCCGACCTCAGCACATTTGAGCTTTTCTACCAGAACGTCTGCCTGCCACCCCCCTCTATTTCTGTACTTCTCTCTCGACACGTTCCAGCTCACCACTTCCCCTCTACACCAACCCACCCAAGAGCCTCCCTATGTGACTGCAGAGCCCATTCTCTCCCCTCCCTGTGTCGCAAGGAGGCAAAAGTGTTCATGGCAGTAGTTGCCTGGTATATACGAGACAGGGGCAGAAGTGACAGAAAAGAAAAATACACGCCCTTTGGAGGAGATAAACTCCAAGATTCAACATTTTCCCCATACTCAGATGGAGGTGTACGGTTTCTTCTTGGACTAGCAGTCTGGAGAGTGAAGGATGTAATGTCAATATGCATGTTCTCCTTCTTGGTTATAATTAATGTGCACAGAGCAAACATTTCTACAGCCAGGCAAGAGAGCCGGATGACAAGGACTGACTCTTGGCTATTAGCTTGTTCTTTCAAACTGTGTGATTAAGCAAGGAAAATGGAACGGTTCAGGGTTTTGTTCGTTGTCTGACTTTCTGCTGACAAAGCCCAAGAAACACCTCATTCCAGATCAGGATTTTAGCTCAAAATAGCCAGGTTCAGCTCTTTTTCCAACATCAGCAGTGATGCAAATCTGCTACAAGACAGACTGCAGCCAACTGCAACTACAGCCTGAGACAAGGTCTCAGGACAAGACGTAATGCTTTATCAGCTGTCACTGGGAAGATGAATGCCAAGACTTCAGCTAATATATCAATGTAAGAAAAAATTAACTAAAATCCACATAGCAGTGCACGTTTTCCCCTTCACCCTCTGGAACCAAACAGCTGGACATCAGTGAGCTGTGCAGACTAGGAGCTCAGCTCGGGGGGCTGAAGGACGGAGGAGCCAACAAGGCAAGGCCTGGAGGAGAGATAACCTGAGAGCAGATAGCTCTGCAGCCGAGGATAAAGGGCACCTTGCTTAACGCACGACTTCTGGCACGTAACTCTTGTCAAAGCCTTCGGCAAACATCATTATTTAAGATTATGGGTGAAGAAACCTGCCTTTCGCCACTTGGCAAGGATTGAGGGATAAACTATGGAACAGTGGCTTACTGCATGTGTGGCGTAGATAGATGTCTGCAAATGCTCGCTCTTTCATCTGGCCCCCATACTAAAAAAGGCTCTCCCAAGTAGCCGAGGGTCAGCTCGTTATTTGCTAACAGCAATACACTTATCAGTTATGGATTTAAGTCTTAAAAGACTTGAACAAACCTTACATAAGACTTTTACTGCTGAATTCATGTCTACTAGAAGCTTATCCAAATGGTGTATCGATACACTCACACCAGGCTAGCCTTGCTCCCTGCTCCAGCAGAAGTCTCACAGGTTTCACACCCAAGATGGCCAGAATCAGGCCACACTATTCAAATGGCTTAAACACTGCAAAACCTGTGCTGTACAACTGACATCAAGAAGTTCTGCCTTTAGCTCAATGATAATAATCAAACTCCCACAGCTTGCAAGGGAAAATGGGGTTGTATGTTCCAAGCAATAGCATTTCTCTTGGAAAACGACTCCAGTTTTACGGTATCTTACCACCCAGGAAACACTCCTGGCTGCATTTGTAGAGAGGCCCTGAGAATTGGGCTCTTTACGGCAGAACTGAAGCTCCTGGTGACCTTTTTTTGAGTTCTGGCTGGGCTCCGTTGTATGGCTGGTGCAGTTTTGCCCTAGAAATTTTCACCCAGGGTTTCTATCCACCAATTCCATCCACAGACTTTCACAAGAGCCAGGTGCTGAGTGCTTGCTTAGAAACCTGAAGGCTTACTGGCTGCCCGAAATGCTCAATGAGGGGAAGAGTCTGAATACCAGTTCTGAAGAAGACGAGTTCCCTGCCATTGGGCCTGCCCAGCCACATTTCTCTCAAGGGATTTGTGAACCCAACGGCTGCCTTTGGTGCTGCACAACTTACTGGGTCTCCACTGGATTTGTGTGTAGACAGGGTGCACCCCAGCACCTGCCCCGTGCTGGACGGCTGCAGGACGTGGAGCTTCTCCCTGTTAGGTGAATGCTCCTGCATCCCTCCAAAAAACCCAGGATGGTTAACATTCTGAGGGAATTTCCTCCCGAGCAGCATGGCAGGAGGTCAGAGCAACAGGCAGGAAAGGCTGCTAAGAGAAAAGGAAGGCAGGCTTCTCCTTGTCCCACTAGCAGAGGTGAAGCCTAACCACGCCACCCTGGATTTATTATTTTAAGCATAGAGCATACTTTGTTCCTAATACAACCAGCTCAGAAGAAGAGATACAACTTACTAAGAGAAGCTTTATTTCACTCTACCTGACTCATGAGGTTGTTTGTAAGAGTCCTTGCTACCCCAACCCAGCACCGTCACCTGATAGTTGAGGGCAAATCAAAGTTGGAGATGTTCTTTACCTTTAAACGCCTCTGTAGCCCCTGGTGCGTGGTTCTTATCTGGGTGAAATTTCAGTGCAAGTTTCCGGTAAGCCTTTTTCAGGTCCTCATCAGAAGCTTCTCTGTTTACTCCCAGAATTTCATAGTAATCTTTGCATTGCTTTACCCTGTCAGTAGAGAGGGGAGAAAACACGGAGAGTTAAGTTTCAGCTGTCAAAAAACCTCACTTTGCATTGAATACGTCTACTCTGCAACACCTCACGCACCACAGTTTCGATCGATGTTGTTCAGTGAACTCTGGTTTACTCATCTCTAATTCCTCAGAGGGTGACCCAATTTTTTTCACAGACTCATTACCACCGTGCCTGCATTACTAGCGCACAAACACGTTCACAGAACAAGTCAAGCCAGTAGAGGTAGAAGGGCCTCTCCTGAGGCAATGATATCACCCACTGAAGAATGCCATCGGCAAATAAACTTCAGATTCATCATGCTCACGTTGTGGAAGCTACTTGGGAAGGACTACAAACGGCAGGCTGGGATCTGAAGGATAGCTAGGCTATTGACTTTTCCCCACCCCCTCCTCACACTCAGTTAATTCACAGATCTAAAAATAACATCAGCTGAATTCTAGAGGAAGAAAGAGGGAGCTGCCCAGGCCTGCGTGTGCAGCCCAGCTCATTCCGGGTACGCTTGCAGCCCAGTGATGGTTTCTCCTTCTCACGTGACTTCGATGAGGCAGAATATAGTAGGCTGGGTTTTTGGGGAAATGGATGACATAACAAGCATCCCCGTAAGTCTGTGAGCCATGGTGGCTCTTGCGCAATTCAGAACATGCCCATAACCTTAAACAAAGTTTACCAAGTGACTGTGCCTGCAGTTCAGACCTTCAGCTTCCAGTATTTACGCATCGTAGAAAGGAATAAAGAACAGCTTGGAAGAGGGTTGGGAAAACAGGTGACTGGATAAACATGCCCTGGGACTTGCCAGCAGGAGCTTTAGAAGTGTATCGTGCTAACAGAGCGAAGCGTTCTGCGGTGGATTTCTACTTTATCAGGCTCTAAGAGAGACCACGAGCAGAGCATCATCACGAGAGAAGGACACGGATCTGCCCTGTCACTTGCTACTAGACCAAAGCTTAGAGGAGGAGGGCTGCTGACTGCAAGATATGAGCCATGACTTCTACCTATGGGATCTCAGGAGCACGTGGGTTTTTTCACAGCATTACTGAATAACATTAAAGCAAACGTTAGCATGAAGTCCATGAGATGAACACATCCAAAAGGCCTCTTTGGACCTCAGCCAAGAAGAGGCCTACATGCCTATAGTTCTAGCCCTCGTGCATGCCTCTGGGGGAAAAATCTCATCGCTCGCAGATCCAACCCAGCTGCCTCCCAGGGCTGCTGTAGCTATAAATCCTCCTAGGTATGCTTTTGACACCCAATCAGTTAAAAATCACTCATTATGGGTCAAAGCACTGAAAAGCAGACCAGTATCATGTGATAAACTCAAACAAACTGCAGGTTGAAGCCACAGAGGGTTGTGCAC
Organism: Rynchops niger; assembly: GCA_013400035.1. NCBI lineage: Eukaryota > Metazoa > Chordata > Aves > Charadriiformes > Laridae > Rynchops > Rynchops niger. Next base: position 82,928 of record VXBH01007440.1, read on the forward strand.
GCACCTCTTCACTGCATCCACCTGGTCCTGAGTGTAGCCCTTGGGGGCCTCACCACCAGCCTCTCCATTGGCCGACGGGAAGTCTCCGCTCATTTTCTTGAACTGGGGGTTCGTGGACTCCCTGGATTGGGACTGGCCGTTGGCCGATTGCTCATTCTTGTTGAGTGATTCAAGCAGAACTGGAATGAGAAAAAGATTAAAAGAAAAAAAAAAAAAGAGAAGTTAAGAGACCACCAAGCTCAATCTGCCCTTCCAACTCTTCCATAAAGAGGCCCCTCTTCATCTCTGCCACCGCTCTGAGACTCCCCACCCTTCATCAGAAAGACCCTCACCTTTTCACCCACGGAACCCTTGAGTTCCTGCTGCTTCTTGCCCAGACGTGAGGGCTACTGCTGAAGATACTGCCTGCTTCTCCCAACGCACGCAACATCCAACAAAACCTAGGCCTACCCAGCTGGACAGTCTGGGAGCTACAGGGGATCACCAAAGCAGCACATCCTTGGCCTCTCCTTGTTTTTTTTCCACATCTCTTCTTAACAGTAGAGAATTTCTACATTTGTTCTCCAGCATATTATAAAGCGTATTATCCTTCTTTATCTCCTGCCTTTGAGAGTCTACTGTGCTGGGTAAATTATGTGACAATGCCATATTCTTTAAAGAGCTTAGAAAATAATACCGTGGGACGCCAGTCACATGGGGACACTCCCCTTTTGGGGACAGAACTGCAGCGCTGATTGCTGGCAGTGCGAAAGGACCTGTACGTAACACATGAGTCAGAAGGGTGCTTTGTTCTCTTGCACTGTCTTACCTACGTATTCAATGCATGCAGAAGAAGCTGTGAAAACCATCTTCTCTCCCAATTACCCAATCTGAATTGTGTAAGTTCAATTCCCCTTTTCTTAAGTGGGGTGTGCGTGCGTATTGGGTAGGCTGCTGCGGACTCTCGTCTCCTCCTTGCAAGACTCAGACACTGTCCTCCATCCTTTTCAGCCAAGAAGTAACAAACATTCAGGCCTGGCCCAACCGCACAGGTGACAACACCGTGAAACCAAATAAGGCTCCTCCAAGCACAGAAGTATCTTTCCATCGTGCATTTCCTCGGCAGCTGGATAGCGCCACCTTTTTAAATTATTTTTGTCTTCTTTTTTAAACGAAATATCAGACTGATCCCTTCATGCCTGCAGTTTGTAAATTGCATCCCATTAAAAAGAATACACACACGTAATAGGATTAAAACCAGACAACGTTATTTACAAAGGCATCAGTAACTTGAAGAGCTTGCAGTCCTTTATCCAGAGCCTAGAACTGAGAAGGACATTTCATCTCCTCCTGCAGATTGCACGTTACAGACCTTGCACTATGGGGGTATCACGCTCTTTATGCAACCGCAAACAACGCTTGCAGGCCAAGAGACGAGCCAAGATATCCTATCTGCCCCACAGAGCTTGCGGGGACAAGAAAAAACTGCTCAGTAATCCAACAGCCAATAGAGACAATTGTTACAGGACGAAGGAAAAAAATGACAGCAGGGCTAACGAGCAGTAACTCACTGGATGAGCTTTTGAGTCTGGGGGCTTCACGCGTTTCAGCTTTCAGAAATACAAGTCCTTCCCTCACTCTTATTTACGCTACTAGAGTGTTCACAAAATTGTAGTCTTTGCTTTTGTTTCTTACAAACCTGGAGAAAACCACCAGCACTTTTAAGCCTCATTTCACGAGGCAGTCCCTCTACCCACCCCACTCTTGCTGTTTTGGGCTCAGTTCCCTACAGCTTGCCAAGAGATTTTTGGCAGCATAGTTCCCAAAACCAACCACCGAAGTCCACGTATGGTCACAGTTCAGTCTTGTTTTGCTCTACAGCCCCAGTTCTATCCTTTCAGCATCCCGAAGCCATGCTGGTCCTCTGTGCAGTCATAGCACTGGACAAATCCATACGACACAGAAGCAGAGACTGCTGGATTAGTTTTCAGTTCTACCAGATCAGCTCCCCACCAAGCATGTGCAACGGATCGCTTTTCCTTGCTTATTAACCAATATTTGTTGAACTTTTGTTAATTTTTCCCAAACTCCCGCTTAAAGGCGACCAGTGGGACTTCCCCTACACCAGTGGGCCCAGCTGCATTTACATAGGAGAAGATTTTTGCTGAAATCCCCTTGCAAAACCCTTTGCTGATCCTGCGAGGCCACCTATAGGACCCAGCCAGGGTCAGAGTTTGAAGCGCCGGCTGCGCAAGGTCCGTGATGCTTGATCGTTGCCAAATCCAGTGTAACTCAAGAGAGAGAGATTTCGTAGGGGCACACGAACTATATAAAGACTCACTGACCACAGTGTAAGTGCAGGAACGTTATCAACATTTCCCAACTACGGATTCAAAGCGCATGTGCCAGAAACCAGCAGGACATCAAGCAAAGGGTCCTTGGATTGCAGCTCGGATGTGAAACCTGTACTGGTAACATGGTTGAGTCTGGCTATGAATTTGCACGCTGTATTTAATATTAACCTGCCCTCCTATCCCCCCTTTCCTCTGCTTTCCACCCCTTATGCTCCAGTCCTCTAACATACGTATCCCACCTTTTATTCTGGCTGTCCCAGGCCACAGGATTAGGGCAAAACACAACTACTTTACACTGCAACCTGGTTGCTTGTTGTCATCCAGATCTGCTTCTCTGAGCTCCTCAGGAAGGGCACCGCACCCTTCTGTCTGAAACACCACACTTTTTCATAGAATCACAGAATGGTTTCGGTTGGAAGGGACCTTAAAGATCACCCAGTGCCACCCCCGCCCTGGGCAGGGACACCTCCCAACAGATCAGGCTGCTCCAAGCCCCCTCCAACCTGGCCTTGAACACCTCCAGGGATGGGGCAGCCACAGCTTCTCTGGCCAACCTGGGCCAGGGGCTCACCACCCTCACAGCCAAGAAGTTCTGCCTCAGATCTCATCTCCATCTCCCCTCTTCCAGTGTAAAACCGTTCCCCCTCGTCCCATGGCTCCCCTCCCTGATCCAGAGTCCCTCCCCAGCTTTCCTGGAGCCCCTTGAGGGACTGGAAGGGGCTCTGAGATCTCCCCAGAGCCTTCTTTTCTCCAGGCTGAACCCCCCCCAACTCTCTCAGCCTGTCCTCACAGCAGAGGGGCTCCAGCCCTCCCAGCAGCTCCGGGGCCTCCTCTGGCCCCGCTCCAACACCTCCATGTCCTTCTGCTGTTGGTGCCCCAGCGCTGGAGGCAGCCCTGCAGGGGGGTCTCCCCAGAGCAGAGCAGAGGGGCAGGATCCCCCCACCTTGCCCTGCTGCCCACGCTGCTGGGACTGCAGCCTGGGGTGCGGGGGGTTTCTGGGCTGCCAGCGCACATTGCCAGGGTGCGTTGAGCTTCTCACCCACCAACACCCCCAAGTCCTTCTCCTCAGGGCCGCTCTCCATCCAACCGTTTTCCCTCCGAAAACCCCCTTTTCCTACTCGTTAACTTCGCAGAAGCACAAATAGCCACACACTGAGGTGGGTAAGCCCCAAAACGGCCCCGCGAGCCCCCCCAGCGGCTGCCCAGCGTCCGGGCCGCAGCAGATCCGCCTCATAGCGGACTCGCCTTCCCGGCCGGCCCCGCGGCCCGGCGCAGGCGCGGTGCGGGGTCA